>JAMWET010001556.1:0-81388 GCA_024036415.1 Prochilodus magdalenae
CTGCCTGAGCTTAATGAAGAAAATCCGTCCTCACGAATGTAAACACAACAGGGCAGCGCTAGCATTAGCCTAGCCGGCTAACGGCTTCCAACAGAAACAGCGGTCCACGGTGGGGGGGAGGGAAAGCGAAAACTTCCACTCACCGAATAAAACTGTAAATATGATGAAAGTCCCACACACGTTTTGGAATCACCACTCAGCAAAGCCAGCACGAACAGACGGTGTCCAGTCAGCTAGATAAAGTAGCAGCTAGCGCTAGCTAACTTCGTCTGAGAGTCAAAGAAAAAAAGTTTGGGCGCCAATAGGCCCTTTTCACACTTCCACATTCTTTTTTCCGGAAACACGAGCGGATGGGTAACGCTAGTTCCACTAAACAGTAAACAGTGATGGCAGAGTCCAGGAACAAGAGATTTTGCAGTGTACCAAGGTGTTCAAACTCAAAACAAAAGCAGCCGTATCTCAGTTTCCATAGCTTTTCGGCTGACGGCAAGCAAAAGAAAAAATGGGTGCGTGCGATAAGGAGAGATGAAGGGGTAAACTTTGCGATTCGGTCCGGGAGTACCTTTATGTGCAGCCGGCACTTCACTGCTGTGGACTACATAGAGGGAAGCTCGCGCCTGAAACCGGGTGCTGTTCCCACTCGGTTTCAGTGGAACAATTTTCACGCCCCCCCTCATAAGCTGTCAGCATTTGAAAGAGCAAGCTCTCGCCGGGGAGTAGACGGGAGTAGAAGCCAACCGGCAGACCATGTATAACCAAGTTTGTGTGGCTCCTCGTACTTCCTCATCGATCGGTAGCATCTAGCTCTGACTATCACCTTGACTATATTGGAGACTGAATAAACAATAACACTTAGCCTGTCATTCCTGTGACGAGGATTAGCTTGTTGTGCTAGCGTGTTAGCAGGCATAGACGTAAACAAAGCTTGCGTTAGCTGACGTTACTTGGTTTGCTAGCTAACCTAATTGGGAGCTGCGAATAAGGAGCTAACTTCAGCCTTGTAGATCACGTTAACTAAACAGGCAGTATCATTCATAATATTTACTATTTGCTTAAACTAGACATATTTAACATTAAACGCTAGTATATGATGCACATACATTAAATGCTAGTTAGCTAGCTAGCACAGATGTAAACAAAGCTTACGTTAGCTGACGTTACTTGGTTTGCTAGCTAACCTAATCGGGGGCTGCGAATAAGGAGCTAACTTCAGCCTCGTAGATCACGTTAACTAAAGCAGTCAGTATCATTCATAATATTTACTATTGCACCCAGACCGAATCAACCTAGGGCTCTGGGAATCAAGAGTAGGGCTCTGGGAAGCAGAATGGTACTGCGTGCTGCTAGTGTGGATATTACTATAGCACACTGTTGCCGACTGTGGATAGAAAAAGGCATCAGCGACATGAAAGATCTGAGAGATCTACACAAACCCCGGAGAGGAGAACCGACAGATTGTTAGACATGCGTGGAATGACTCAACAGCCATGAGTACAGACATTCAGCAAGCAGTTCCAGCACCATCAGCAGACGACTCCATCACGCAGGACTACATGTACACAGACCGTTACAACAACATCACCAAAGACTGCAATGGTGTCGTGCCAGATTGTCATGGAGTGGCTCCGAATGGCAGCGGGTCATTTTCAGTGACAAGTCCTGCTTTTGTCTCGGTGGAGATGACCAACAAATCCGTGTGTGGAGGCACCGTGGTCAGCACCAAGATGAACGGTTTGTTGTCACATGCCCAAAAGGCCTGGTATCACTCCACCTCCATCCCATACCGCACCATCTGCAGGAACTGTGTGAGGATATTCAAGCTGCATGGGATGGATTATCACAGGACACCATTAGTAACCTCTACACCTCCATGCTGAGATGTCTGACATGTTAGGTTAGCAAACACAGTGGCACGACGCCATACCAAGAGAGACACTACTTCTGTATGTGTACCTCCATAAATATTGATCATATCAGTCTAAATTTATCATCATGTATTGTTCCTGGTAACCTTTATCTTCCTTCCCAACAGCACTGCAAATCCACACCTCCTTCTGGGTGAAGATGCTCTTTTGATGAAGAGTGTATTTCCCAGATCTCAAGGAAATGTCTAAATGTAATTTAATATATCTGATTCACTCTAAATCATGCTAGTCTGTCATTTATTATTATTTGTCATATTATCATTATTATTTGTCGTCTGTATGCATATACACATTAACTTCCATTTATAAAAACTTGTGGATTTAAATATTACAAGCAATTCAACAACAGTTGTGTGTGGGGTTTTTTTTTTTGTTTTTTTTTTTCTCCACAAAAACGTTAATACATTATAAATAATTTTTTTTTTTTACTTTAAAATCATTCATCTGCAGCCAGATTTTTTTGAGATATCTTTAAACATCACTAGGAAGCTAAATGGTTAACAATTAAAATAACATACCAGCAGATCTTTACATTTTCATTCAATTCTCAATAACTCTTAACAGAGAAAACTACAAACAGTGTAATACTATCTATTTAATAATGATTCAGTAAAAGCAAACCAGACCAATGTTTAGAGATCCTCACATTGTTCAGCATATTCATATGGATTTTTAATAATAGAAACACACTTTTTGTGCAAACATATGCAGTATTTACTGGCAGATGTGCATTTATGCCTGTAAAATTATTATATACAATCAGAATCAGTACAAATAACCATAAACATGGATAGAATGTGTTGGATGTGTAGGTAAGATTAATACAGATTTTGTTTTATCACACTGATGTTTATTAGCTCCATTACCAATGCAATTGAGGATTCATAAAATGAACCATGTACTAGAATTTTAGTTGTAAGTACTTGACTACCTCCAGCTCAGCTTAGATGGCCCAAGACTTCTGCCATGCACTGCGTTGTAATTTTAGGTGTGGCCAGTCAGAGCCCATGTATGTTCTTGGCTCAGGTCAGTTAGCCTATTGAGTTTCAGTAAATCCAGTGAGGCTACTTATGCATAATTTCAATCTTAATAATCGAGTGGCCAGAGGAAGACATCGTTCCCTTCACCGCAACTCCTTTATCAGAGTATGTAATGGTACTTCCTGTACCTTCCCCTCTGTTGAATGGACCACTGCCTTCATACATCTGTTTGAGTAGATTTTCATCACATGGAGTGTTTGATTCATAAAGGCCGAAAGCGAACCAGTTTCTGAAACCAATGTACGTATAAGGCACAGAAAACATGATGGCCAGTTCAGCAACATGGTCTGATTCATTCTGGAGGATTTTGTACATCAGGACCCCCTCCACACCAAAGGTAGAGTAGCCGGTTTTGGAAAATGAGCATGCCTCCTTCGTGTTGTTGTTGATGGTGGGCTTTGGAGGGAGGTGACAGTATCCATTGAGAGTGTGTATCCTGTTACACAGAAAGAGAGAGCACAGGTCTGTAGCAGGCAGACAGGCAGGCAGGCAGGATGGTCATATGGGGAAGAGAGACCTAAAGAGGAAATCTAGTTCAGGGGTCCATGCACAGTTTTACAGATAGGCCTATGAGATTCTAAGCAGCCTGTATTGACAGTTACTTTTACATGCTACAAGGAACTCAGGTAATCTTTAGTGTGTGTGTGTGAATGACTTTAATTTGTGACTGACCATATATTGTTTATTTATTTACATTTATTTAATTTTCATTTATTCTGGATAATTTCAGGTAATGATTGTTTTATGAAGTGTTAAATATGGGCCAATTAGCAACCATGTAACATAGCCTAGAAAACACCTGAAACGTAATAGCCACAAACCTAGCGCCTGGTTAGCAACCCTAGAAATCATTACAACCACCTCCACAACCACGTACCAGCACTCTAGCAGCCATCTGGAACGCAATGGTAACAGGTTGGGATACGTAGCCTAGCACCAGCCTAGTGACAAACCAGAAAAACCTAGCAACTACCTTAGCAACCATGATCCTAAATAAATTTGTAACAACTGCTTAGCTACACCCTAGGAACCACTTGAAATACCAGAGCAACCACTTAGCAACACTGAAACAACCACTTAGCAACATCGCAGTGGCCATCGGGAATTCCACTGCAGCTATCTTGCTCCTCCAGATCTTCTGAACGTTCTCTCTGATAACGTGTTCAGGGTTTCTTTGAGCTGCTTTAAGAACTGAGTTAAGCTGTGGATGTTAAGCTGTGAAGGTTCCAGAGACAGTCAGTTTTGCAGGTTAGCAACCCAGAAGCCCATCACAGTCTGTACTTACCTCGGATTGGTTAGGATGTAAGTATCGCTTTTATTGGAGATTTCAATGGTGACTTTTTTGCTGGTTCCTATATTTTGGGAGATGGTGTCGACATCGACCAAGAGGGACACACCAGAAATAACAGCAGCTATGGTAACAGGACCGATTCCCTGTTGAGAGTGAAAAACAGTGTAAACCATCATTATAATGTACTCATGTGTACACTGGTTGTCTTTATGATAACAGTGTTCAGCAGTATGGCTGATTGTTTCCTGCTTAGCTTGGCAAATATGTGGCAGCAGCAGAGGTGAGACAATCAGTCTTCATGCTGCGTTAGTCCTTGAGTGACAGGAGATGATTTAGCACATTTATGCGCATTTATGTTTATGGGCCCTACAGCCACCAAGATCATGGTTAGTGAACAGAGGAAGCTTTGGAACCTTTCTGTGTGGAGTTTGCATATTCTCCCCCATGTCCACATGGAACCGGTGTTCCGGTTTCCCCCCTCAGTCCAAAGACATGCAGTTAGGTGAACTGGAGATGCTAAATTGACCCCCTAGGTGTGAGCCCAGTGATGGACTGGTGGCCTGTCCAGGGTTTTTCCTGCCTTCAATCCTGTGAATGCTGGGATAAGCGCCAGCACCTCCCAGGACCCAGAAGGAGAAAACGGTTTACAAGGTGAGATGGTGAGTGTTCGGTCCTGTAGGCGTCTAAAAGGCTGGATCGTGAAAAACTCCTAATTGTCTTGTAGCTCTTTGTCTTCTTCCAGCATAATGGTCTTTTCAGTGATCTGGTTCTTCTCAGAATGTCTATCTGGTTATCTGGACTATGAGTGAGGTGAGGCTCCAGTCGTTTGTTTTATTTGTTATCCAATGAACTCTAAGAAGCCTTAAACGACAGCCATGTTGAATTGTCTGGTCTCTCATGTCTATGAAGAACCACAGAGACCACCACAGCCTGGACAGTCTGTCCTGTGCTTGTAGAGACCCCAGTCATTGCATTTGAAGATCTTTGCAAGCACCTTAATCCTTGTCCTGCTGAGTGCTGACCTGTGTATTTCCAGACTGCAGGATCCTCAGTGGTTACTAACTGATGTGCATAGATGTATAAATAGAGGAACTACAATAGAAAGATCTTCTGTTCTGGGTTTTGAAAGATGCTGAAACTCCAGGTACGATTTTTACTGCTTATCCTTAATAAATCTCTGAGACTGAAATCAGCTTCATGTTCACCAGCTTCTAGTTCATAATTCAATTCAGGTGCTGGCATTCAACTTCTTATCTGCCAGCTTTTTGTTTCCCATCATCCCATTCCACCTTAAAAGCTGCAGTAAAAGCAAGAGAAAAGACTTAAAAAATAACATACAGAAGTAGTATGTGTAGCTCATGTGAGACATCTCGGTATGGAGTTGTGTAGGTTCCTAATGGTGTCCTGTGATACTTCATCCCATGCAGCTTGAATATCCTCACAAAGTTCCTACAGATGGTACGGTAGGGGTGGAGGTGGAGTGATACCAGGCTTTTTGGACATGTGACAACCAACCGTTCATCTTGGTGCTGACCACTGTGCCTCCACACACAGATCCATTGGTCGTCTCCACCAAGACAAAAGTGGCACTCGTCAGTGAGGATGACCTTCTGCCATTCTGAGTCACTCCATGACAGTCTGGTACGACACTACTGCAGTCTTTGATGATGGGGACATGGTGTTAAGGACACGTTGTCGTAACGGTCTGTGTGAGTGTAGTCCTGCGTGGTGCAGCCGTCTGCCAATGGTGCTGCACTGACAGGATGACACACGGAGGACGGCACTCCTCGCTAGATGTCTGTGATCGTAGCTGTTGGGTCAGTCAGGTGCAGTTCGTAAGCTGTAGACAAACACTTACCAGCGGCTGACTGGTGCTTAGCCTTACTGGTTGGTCATGTTGGGGGAGGTCATGGCTGTCATCCTTTGCCTGTGTGGAAATAAAGAATATACCCTTAGGGGCATCACTAAAGGTTCATGGATAGGGCCTGTAGGTCTGTATTAGGGGGATCTGGGTGCATAGTTCCAAAGGAAAGTTTTTTTAAAGGCCCCAAAATGTTAATCATAAACTTTTAAAGTAGCAGCTGATATTTTATAGTAATAATGTTATTAATAATGGGTATTAGGTGAAAGTGGCACACAGTACAGCTGACTCTCTGGGTAGTTTGTTGGGTAGGTTGTCGGTTGGTGTAGCTCAGCGGATAACACCACTAACTTCCTATCTGGGAGACTGGGGTTCAAATCCCGGTCTGGGTGACTGTGCTGTGTTACACCAATAAGAGTCCTTGGGCAAGACTCCTAACGCTACATTGGCCTACCTGTAATATGTTTAACCTTGTAAGTCGCTCTGGATAAGAGCGTCAGCTAAATGGCACAAATATATAATATAAACATAGTTTGTATTAGGCCCGAATTAGTATGACTTACAAACTGTCATGCTTCCGGGTCTTCCCAGCTCCATCACTCCTCCAGACACTACCACATGTCCCCAGTCTTCGAATCACTTCAGCTCCAGGTCACCATAATTCTAAATTCAGCTGTTCCCCATTACCAGCCTGTATTTAAGCCTCACACACACACATCGCAAAGTTTTGCGAAACCCTCATTTGCGAATCTGAGCATTCTTTCTATTGTCTTGTTGCTCACGGTTTTGACCTCCTTCGTTATTCTGACCACTGATCTCTTCTTTGACCCCTTTGGCTTTGTTCTCTTGTACCTTCTGGCTCCTTGATCTCTTTTTGTCTCTTGACCATCCTTTCTGTCCCTCCCTTATATTCTGATTGCCTCGCTGTACCCTTACTTGTTTGATCCCCCGTGTTTACTAAAATGTATTGACCTTTAGTTCTGTGCGCGTCAGCCTAAGTTTTTTGTCTGTGACACACACCCAATTCATCCACTGACAACAGACTCTCAAAGATTCTGTCCAGCAGGCAGATCGTCTTCTTTCTGAGATAACCTGTAGATGCTCAAGTACTGTAGATGATCTAGTACAGCCAAATACAGATTATGAGTGGGGATTTAGTCAGTAAGGTTGACTGAATTCCATGATCTTTGTAGTAAATATTATATGTTAAGTTCAATTAAATTTGGTTATTAATCTTAATGGTAAGCTGAAATACTTCACTTCTCAGTCACTTACCTCCATCAGATGTGCATCTTCACACCTGCCAGGCTCATTCAGCTTCTTGCTGTCCATCGTCTCACCTGTTTAGAAATACATCAGGTTATTAGATTCTGATTGACAGTAACTTTAGGATATACTGTAAGATCAGTCGGTTTTTGACAATATTGTCCTTTGAATCATTTAAATGGTCGTCAACGTTGTCACCTCCAAACCCTCTATCTACAGGTTTAGAAATTCAGGGATATTAAGTTGACCTTTTTACTGACATTTAACATCACTATAAACAATTCTGTACAGCAAATCCTTTCCAAATACGGAAGAGAAACTTAGAAACAAGGTTGGAAGCCCACCCCAAAGCAGTGGCGGGGGGAGCGGGGGCTATGTGTCTTTCAGGAGGAAAGCTCAGAATGATTCTCTACAAGAACCTCAATCACTCGGTCTCCATCGACAGCAGTTCTCACATTGTGTCTGTCTATCTATCTATCTATCTATCTATCTATCTATCTATCTATCTATCTATCTATCTATCTATCTATCTATCTATCTATCTATCTCCTTCTCTAGGGCAGATTAATTTGCTCCTGTTTTACTGGTCAAATCAGGTCTGATCTGCTGATCAATGATGGGCTCCTCATTTTCTACAGTCTCTGAATTTCAGTTTAGTTATTTACCTGTTACAGGTAAAACACAAACACATACAGAACGTATAAAGTATACAGTACATCACAAATACCGAGTGCTGATATTCCTGGGATGGAGTGATAAAGGGATTGAAGGACATACCTGTCTCAGGAGGTTATCCAGTAGGGTAAGTAGGTCTCCTAGTGGTGTATGCAGATCTCTTAATGGGTATGCAGGCCTCTCAGTAACGAATGCAGGTCTCTGTGGAGTATACAGGTCCCCCAGTACGGTATGTAGGTCTCAGAGTGGGGTATGCAGGTCTCTCGGTGATGACTGCAGGTCTCTCAGTGCTCTGTGTTGTGCTGTGTTGTGTCTTATATAGTAATCATGTTCTGCAATGGAACTGAAACCCCAGAGGAGGAGGAGGGTCTTAAAATCGCTTAGTGCAGATGAATTTCCACTTGGTTTCCCAGTCCTGCTCCTGGAGTAATCTTATTTTGGTGCTTTCCCTGACCCTAGCATGGTTCTGGTTTCCTTTTAGCACAGCTCTAGCACTAGATGAAAGCAGCATGATCATTTCAGAGCGTAGAAATGTTTTGGGAAACTGAAACAAATGACATCAAGAGTGATTGAGAAATGATTCAGATGTTCCTTTCCAGTGGTGGTGATGGGAACCTGGGGTCATGTCTACATAACAATTATAGATATTTTTATGTATAAGGATTTCTGATCAAAGTGTTATTCTGGAAAAAAACAAGACTTTTAACTTACCTTATTTGAGTGTAGATGATGAATAAACTCCTAACAGATTTTCAGAAACACATTTTCAACATATCAGTGAAGTAACTGTAGTGAAGCATACCTTGAATACATTGCAGGTAATATTGTGACAATGTTCTGTTAATACATTACTCACATTAAGCAGACGTTTTGTTAATATTAAATTAAATAGTCTTAGTATTTTACTGACCTTGAACAAAACCCAACCCTAACTCTAACCTCAGCCCAAAATGTAATCCTAATCCTAACCTCAACCCAAAACCTAATCCAAACCCTAACTTCAACCCAGAACCCAACCCTAACTCTAACCTCAACCCAAAATCTAATCCTAACCTCAACCCAAAACCTAAACCTAACTCTAACCTTAGCTCAACACCCAACCCTAACTCTAACCTCAACCCAAAATGTAATCCTAACTCTAACCTCAACCCAAAACATAATCCTAACTCTAACCTCAACCCAAAACCTAATCCTAACTCTAACCTCAACCCAAAACGTAACCTTAACCTTAGTACAAAATCTAATCCTAACCTCAACCTAAAACCTAATACCTTTCTCTAACCCTGAGTCTAACCCTAAACTCAATCCAACTGTAAGCCTAACCCTTGCTCATAAGAAAAACAAACTTAAACAGAATGTCGCACATACCAAACTATCTAAGTTGGATTTTGGAAGTGTACAGTGTAAGCTGCGGCTGAGATCTGAATTTCAACTATGCACCTCCCGCAATGAGCTCATGAATAATTAGATCGACACACAGTAGATTAAAGTTATTCCTCACTATGGAACTCTCAGTTTAAGATGATCTGCTTCAGCTAGCAAACACGGATACAATCACACAGCATGGCTGCTACTTACATGCTGCTGTTGGGGGTGTGATGCTAATAAAGGTGGAGCTGCTCCTCTCTCCAGTCTCTTCAGGGTCAAATGCTAAGCAGAGCTGCTCCATATTGTCCAAAAGTTTGTCCAGAGTGAAACACTGGATTAAGAAGCTGAGAAGAAGGGAAAGGAATTACTAGTACCAACGTCATCTTCCCAGCCTGGAACGCTGGATTATTCCGGATAGTTTGGAAAAATGCATTCATGTAGTTTAATCAGTTCATTTACTGACAAAATTGTTAACTTTATTATCAGCAGATTTGAGCATATTACGAGCAGTGTGAAGGGTTGAGCAGAGGGAAAACAGGGAAACAACTAGGAAAGGAAAGCGTGTGGTGGAAAGTGAGCTGTAAAAACAAGATCAAAAAACAGAAGTGTTCATGAAGCCTTGGTCCATTTATTCATAAAGTGTGAGGAACTGACTGAGACAAATCTGCTAGATATGCATCTTTGCTATACTCGTTGCCTTTCCCAAAGGGCAAAAGTACTTCCCCACTCTTCCATCCATTACATTCATCCAGTATCTCTCTGGGTCAAGCAAGGAAAAGAAAACACTACCAATACAAAAAGAAAGAAAGAGAGAGAGAGAGAGAGAGAGAGAGAGAGAGAGAGAAACTAGAAATATAGAATGTGGAGAGAGTGAATAGGAAGGAAAGAGAGAAAGAAAAATAGAGAAAGAGTAGGAGAGAAAAGGAAAAAAAAAAGAAGAAAAGAGAAATACCATGGTGTGAAAAAGTGCCCCTAAACCTAAACTGGTTGGGCCACCCTTAGCAGCAACCTCTGCAATCAAGCATTAACTTGCAATGAGCCTTTCACAGTGCTGTGGAGGAATTTTGTCCCACTCATCTCTGTCCAATTGTGTAATTCAGCCACAATGGAGGGTTTTTGAGCATGAACCGCCTTTTTAAGGTCTTGAATTTCAATAAATTTTCAATAAAGTATCTATCTATCTATCTATCTATCTATCTATCTATCTATCTATCTATCTATCTATCTATCTATCTATCTATCTATCTATCCACTGCATCTCAATTGGATTCAGGTCAGCACTTTGACTAGGCCACTCCAAAGTCACTTTGTTTTTTTTAGTCATTCAGAGGTAGACTTGCTGGTGTGTTTTGGATCATTGTCCTGCTGCAGAACCCAAGTTTGTTTCAGCTTGAGGTTACGAGCAGGTGGCCGGACATTCTCCTTTAGGATATTTTGGTAGACAGCGGAATTCATGGTTCCATTTATCACAGCAAGTCTTCCAGGTCCTGAAGCAGCAAAACAGCCCCAGATCACACTACCGCCGCCATATTTTACAATAGGGGTGATATTCTTTTTCTGAAATGCTGCGTTACTTTTACGCCAGATGTAATGGGACACACATATTCCAAAAAGTTCAACTTTTGTTTCATCAAATTTTTTTTCAAAGGTCTTCATCAAAGGGATCATCAAGGTGTTTTCTGGCAAAATTGAGCCTTAATGTTCTTTTTGCTCAGCAGTGGTTTTCGTTTTGGCACTCTGCCAGGCAGGCCATTTTTGCCAAGTCTCTTTTTTATGGTGGAGTCATGAACGCCGACCTTAACTGAGGAAATGAGGCCTGCAGTTTTTTGGATGTCTCTTGTGACCTCTTGGAGTGGCTAGAGAAATTGAACTCAGGTGTGATAAACCACAGTTATGTTTTAACTGGGGGGCAAACACTTTTTCACACAGGGCCATGTAGGTTTGGATTTTTTTTCCTCCCTCAATAATAAAAACCTTTATTTAAAAAATGGATTTGACATGTGTTGTCTTTGACTTATATTTAAATTTGTTTGATGATCTGAAATATATAAAAGAAGAAAAGCTAAATACTGCATACAGACAGATAAAGACAGGAAGAATGATGTGGCTTAGGAAAGAAAACTTTAGAGAGAGAAAGAAATAAAGGAAAATAAATATGGACAGAGATATAGAAATATCTATACGAAGATAGTCCATGCATCATAAATAAGCTGAATGATCAGAAATGATATATGATATCCTTATCACTGATGCAGACAGTGGCTGCTAGTGCTGTGGAAGGGGCAGTCAGGCTGCTAGCATTTCTCAGAAACTGGACACACCATGTGGGAACGTCTGATGGTGGAACCCGAGTTCCCTGAAGACACTCATTCTGAGAGCAGTAGTTCCTCCTCAAACACAGTGCAGAGGGAGAAACAGAGCCACTCCTCTACTGCAGAGGGCAGCCCCTCTTTCAGTTCTGCCCGTGCCCAGAGCCCACATCCCCTCAGCACAACCGCAGAGGACAGCTCACACATAGAAAACATATTCACCTGAATATTAACTGTGGATACATGACATGGTTTAGTGTTTAGATTTTCTGGTAAATTGAAAAGATTTAATATTAATAAGTTAATATTATTTTTTTTCTGTACTAATGAACAGAAAAATATATTTACATGAGAAAAATATATATTAAAAATAAATGTAAATCAAGATATTAATATGTTTAAATACGTAAGTTAAATAAAAAAATACATAATTGTTGTTTTGTGTTATGTGTTGTATGTGTATATGAATATTTAATCTACTAAATAGAGTTATATTAATATCGCAGTACGTTTCATTGTATATAATATACCCTCACCGGACCCTTCTTTAGGTACACTCGACTAGTACTAGTGCTCTTTGCCTTTAGAGCTGCCGTATGTGGTGGCATAGATTCGACAAGGTGCTGGAATCTATAGTAACATATCATAACCCAACTGCTACAGATTTGTCGGCTGCACACCTGTGATGCGAATCTCCCGTTCCACCACAACCCAAAGGTGCTTTACTGGGTTGATGTGTGGTGAGTGTGGAGGCCATTTGACTACTGTTCATTATCATTGTCATGGCCATCAGAAGATGGGTACACTGTGGTCTTACAGGGGTGGGCATGGTCAGTAACAATGCTCTAGTAGGCTGTGGCTATGCTCAATCGGTATTAAGGGGTCCACAGTGTGGACAGAAAATAACACCCACACCATAAACACCGCGACCTCCAGTCTAAACCTCTGGTACGAGGCAGGATTGTCATGTCGCTCACATCCTGCAGGCGGAATGCTGCAGTGGAAATCCAGACTGTAGCCTCAGTTGACCTTCCTAGCTAACAGGAGTGGCTCCCAGTGTGGTCTTCTGCTTCTCTAGCCCTTCTGCTTCAGGGTTGAATGTGTTGTGGGTTCAGAGATGCTCTGCTGCAGACCTCTGTTGTAACAAGTGGTTATTTGAGTTTCTGTTGTCTTTTCCCATTCGTGTTTACACACAGAGGAAGTTGTCTTCCACATGTAACCCAACTATGGGCAGCCCTATCCACAGCACCCAGGGAGCTGCTGGGTGGGTTAGGTCCCTTGCTCAGGGACACTACAGTTCCTCTGGTTACCTCCAGTCCATGACTGCCCCCATCAGCTCAGTGTCATCCAGTCTAGCCATTCTTGTCTGACCTCTGGCACTAGCCAGGCATTTCCACCCAGAGACGCACTGCTCACTGGATATCTACTCTTTTATGGACCCTCTCAGTAAACCTCAGTGGTTGAGAATGAAAATCCCAGTAGATCAGAAGTTTCTGAAATCCTCAGACCAGACTGATTAGCATCAGACAGGAGGTACCTTGAATGTGGCATTGACTTTGATCCGTGTTTGGAGGCACCGTGGTCAGCACCAAGATGGATCATTTGTTGTCACGTGTCACATGTCCAGAAGGCCTGGTGTCTCTCCACCTCCACCCCTACCGCACTATCTGCAGGAACTGTGTGAGGATATTCAAGCTGCAAGGGATGGATTTTCACAGGGCACCATTAGAAACCTCTACAGCTCCATGCCGAGATGCATGTTGGGTTAGCAAACACAGTGGCCCAACGCCATACTGAGAGACCCCTTTCTGTATGTGTAGCTCAGTAAATATTGATCATATCAGTCTAAATTATTCATCATGTATTGTTCCTGGTAACCTTTATCTTCCTTCACAACAGCACTGCAAACCCACACCTGCTTCTGGGTACAGATGTTCTTTTGATGATGAGTGGATATAGAGAGTGTACCTGGGTATTATTCCTCTATTTACCACAGGGGAATGTAACATGCTCATCTGGAGCTTGTGTGTTTGATCGCTGGTCACGGTGGGTGTTGGTTTACGTTTGTTTAACTGTGTTCACCTTTCGGGGGGGCCTTGGAAGGTGTGGGCAGGTCCTGCAGGAGTGAGTGAAATAAATACCTACAAATGCTTTACCAATAAACTCAGAACGGTAGAGGCCCACTGAGACCTGTTTGAACCCAAATGTCCTTACCTACTCAGATTGTCCGACTATGGATACTCCGAACGTTAATTTCAAGTTTGATGATGACCGGCTGATGTGACTTTACATCCCCTTGAAACTGAAAAACTGGTCACATTTATTGGTTTACGTGCTCCAGCCAGATGGAGGTCAAGATGGCCTGTGTGTACATCGTCAGCTGACACAGCTCAAGTTGAATGAAATGAGTAACAGACCTTTAGGGGATTTCTTTAATGAAATACAGAACACAAGGAAGATGCCGCCAGAAGACACTTCCTGAAAATACTTACGGTGTTATGTGCTGTCTGAAAGAGAAGTACACTTACTGGTGGAATTGGATTTGAGAACTTAGTACTTCAGGTCACAGCATCTGGAGTGCTACCTTCCTGCAGACCCTAATCTACCCCACCTGTTCCATCCAAGAAGTCCCTTCAGATGAGACACTGGAGCTGAAACCTGCCTTCTCCAGGTAGAGGGCTGGGAACCAGTACCTTACTCAAACTGAGCACTGTGCCTCCTACGTGTCACCTGGAAATTCTGACCTGATAAGACCTTTCACAACAACACTGGCAGTGTTTGGTAGAGTTTTGAGATAGATCACTCCAATTAGAGCTGTTTTACAACCCTGCCATCTGTAAACCTAAATAAATATCTTGGTCTAAAAGCAAGCACAAGAGGTTTTCCTGAACTAAGAGGGAAAGCGGGAAACCCTGGGAAGTTTACTTGCAAATGAAGCTTCGACCCCAACACGGTAAAACCATAGTGCTTTACCTTCACATCAGAAACAGCAACACACAGAAGCATAAGTGTATCAGTCTGTTGTCAGTACTTTTGTCAGGCTGAAGAAAGGTGTCAGAACTGCATGGAACTGACAGACTGGTGTGTGATTGATGATGCTACAAGCTGCCTGGATGAATGCACTGACACAGACATCCTACATCAGCTTTTATGAGGACATCCGTGTTCCCACCAGGACTCACATTAAATATCATAATGATAAGCCCTGGTTTAATGCCGGACTGAAGCAGCTCTAAAGAGGTAGCGCAACAGGGGTAGGAACACTCTGGACATCAGTCACACTGTGCAGTGCAGAATGTCAGTGTTCCCACACTGAATCTTATGAGGTCCAGATCTCACGGTGCTGATGCAGGTTATTACCGTGTACACAGATACTCAATAACTACTAGTGAAGAAAACAGCATGCAGTTTAATATTCTCTTTTACAGACTCAATGTTTACAGGAAAGAGTCATAACAGAGACCTGGACTGAACACGTTATTCAGAATTCATATTGGTGGTACAGAATTTATACTGGAATGTAATCAGAACTGATCAGATGAGGTACCTTTTGAACAGTAACTGCTAATTCAGTTTTTGGTAAGGTAGTGAGACTACTTATCCCAAAACTCAACCTTAATAACTGACTGGCCAAAAGCAGACATGGTTCCCTTCACAACAGCTTGTTCTCCAGAATATTCCATCACACTTCCAGAACCTTTTCCTCTAGTGAATGGACCACTGCTATAATACATTTCATTGAAGAGATCATCATCGCATGAAATGTTTGGTTGATAGATACCAAGAGCAAACATGTTGCTTTCATAGATGTTGTAGTCGTAAGGCACACAGAACATGATGGCCAGTTCACCAACGTTGTCTGTTCCATTCCTGAGGATTTGGTATGTGAGAACTCCCACAGAACCGCGGGCCGTGTGTGGAGTTTTGGAAAAGGAGCATGCCTCTTGTGTCCTCTTAGCGATGGTAGGTTGCGGCGGGAGGTAACAGTATCCACTGGTGGTGTGGGTCCTGTAACCCAGAGAGAGGGATTAGAATGATGCAGTATAGTGTAGAACACAGATCCGACATACAGAGACCCTACACTACACACGGCTTCAGAGGGAGACTCGAAGGATTCTGAGCAGTTTGATTATTATAGGAGCCAGTCTGTTAAAAAAAAGCTCAGCTCTGATACACTTTGGCTGTTTTGATGAGGGTTGTTAAAGTGCATTGCCCTTCAGATCAACTCTACTTCAAAGCACTTGTCCGGTCAGTGCCTATCCAGCATGAACCCTTACCTACCTGACCAAACCTAGTTCAATTATTTTAGCAGCCAGTTTAGAACCAGAAAGTCCCAGAATTCACTTGCCTCTTCTCAGATTAGTTTTACCGACTGTGTTCCTGTGTTTGGAACTGTGCATGGATGCATTTGTTCTTGTGCAGCTAAGCGTGTAGCTGTCACGTGATGTGTCACAGTATAATCTCTGGTTTTACAGCAACCTGTTTCTTTCTTGAACGTAGTGGTGAAACCTGTACCCACCTTGGATTTGCTAAGATGGATGTATCACTGTAATTGGTGATTTGAATGGTGGTGTTTCTCCATGTGTCCATGCTGTGGGATATTTGATCAATACTGGTGCCAACCAGGGACGCACCAGCAATAATGGCTGTTGCTGATGTTGCAATTGTTATAGGATCCATTACCTGTTGGAAAAAAAACATGTCCATTAAGCATGCCCTTTAAACATGACTCATAAACCTTCATTAATATTTAATAATGGGATTTTTACCTCAGAAGCACAAAGCGTGCCGCACATTAAAAAACTCTAGCAGGTGAGAGATTTATAATCCCTTGTCTCTTTCATCACGATTTCCATTATTATAATGGCGTTTAACTTTGTGGCTGATTATTGCTTGTGTAACTTTTGACTGCAAACACTTCAACACAGTCTGTTGAACTCTTAAACACATACACACACAATTAACACACGCAATGTCAAATACTCAGTCATGCATATTAGAACTGTACACAGCATTATTAATATAGAATATTTATTTCAACTCGCATCTCTTTTTTTAATGCTGCTAAATTATGTGCAACAATCTCACTGTTCATTATTGCAATATTTCAGTATTTCTTAGTAATGTATAATTTCCTATTAGGTACTTTCCCCCAACCCTTCTGTATTTATACTTATGTCTCGTCTGCACTGTTATGTTTCTAGTATGTCTTGTGTGTTTGCACTATGTTTACATTTACAACTTGGAGTTTCGTTCAGTTTTGCACTCCAGTTGTAAAGTCTGAATGACAATAAAGTTCACTTTGACTGTGATAATGACATCTGCGGGGTTAATGACATAACCCAGGAAGGAAATAGACCCCTGATGGAACTCACATTTCTCACCTTTGACATAGAGCTGGATCTCTAGCAATCAAGTGAGCACCTTTTCGTCATGCTAATGAAGTAAACCGTATTAACTGTTTATCGTGGAAGTTGCCAGTAAGGCATATAAATCCTTCGGTTGCTGGAAACAGTTCATCCAGTCTTGACAGTGCTGTTTCCTCACAAATGCCCAGCAGTTTTCTATTCACTGATTATGATTGTGTAACAGTCTCTAGCATGCTGACCCTGATCTTCATATTGGAAGAACTTTTGCATTTGTTCTATGGTGCAGTCCTCTGTTCCCATGTCCATTCGAATTTTGGCAGCCACTCCCAACTTCTTTTATCTGGCAATTACATTCTGATTGCTGTTTGTTATGTAGGCATGGAGCCAAATAACCATTCTTGAATATCCATCAATTGTGCTGTTAATGCAAATACCGAAGGGTTTCAGTTTATCATATGAAGTTAGGACCTGGATTACTGTACAGTCTGCATCGAAGGTGATTTCTGTGTCTCAGCTAGACTCTTTGGCAACCTAAAACTTTCAGTAAATGCCTGATGGTGTTTTGTGTGACCCAGCTTGTCGACATTTAAGATGTTGTAGTTTGTAGCCATGAAACTTCCCGTGGTGTTCAAAATGCTCTGTTAAGGATAGCGCAATGTCCAAAAGGTCTGACCAGCTGGAGGACTGCAGCAGGCCAGTAGCTCCTATTTCCATGGCCATTAGTCTAAATGGTTGGGATGCTGGCTTCCGACGTCTGGTATAACGTTAAGGTAACAAGGCAGTAGTTGTAAATTGAGGAGTCAGGATGGTAATGAGAGTGGAGTGAGAGAAGTTAATCGAGAGTGTAGGCAATATTAAACCCTGATCAGTTAGCCACTGACCACTGACCACTGATGCTGAGCCAACGTCACAAAAAACTAAAAGGCAGATAATAAAACAACAGCAGTCAGGGACACATGGACTGCAGCCAAACACCCAGCCACCGGTGCTAATGCAAGGCTGAACTACGTTAGCCAAACACCACAACCCGTCACTGGCCAGTCAACTCGGAAAGCACAGCAGAAAAAGAGACAGCGAGTGCATGAACATACACCAGTAGGCCAGCTAAGTGTGCGCAACTAGAGTCTGTCAGCAAGCAGTCGAGTGCACTCGGGCTCGAGAGGGCTTGCAGCAGCATACAGCAGTAGGAAACCAGCAGGAGAGAGCCAGCAAGCAGACAGTGGACATTCCGCCATGAGATGATGAAGAGCAGTAGCGGGCATCTGGCAGTAGTTCAGTGAGAAATGTTCTCTCACCGGAACCGGCCCAGCTCCAGGACAACAAGATTTAATCTACACACACGTAGATCAGCACATATACTGATACTGCACTGATATTCCTGTGGTAGAGTTATAAAGGGCTTGAACAACGTACCTGTCTCAGGGTGTCTTCCAGTGGGGTAAGGAGCACTCGTGCATTAGATAAGGAATAACTGTTTGGAGGGGGAGGGGCTTACTGCTCACATGCACTGTTTAGAATGATTCACTATTGCAGAAATAGTGCACTACACCGAGTGTCAGTCGTCCTGTAGTGTTGTACATTTTAGATGGGAATGATTTAAAATTGTGTATAGTTTAGAGGGAGCCTAATAAAGGCTGAATGACTGAATAAAGGTTGAACACTGTTGTAGAGGAACACAGGTTGGAAGGAGTGACAAATCCAAAACCATGCTAGCTCAAGGAAAGCCTAGTTATTCCAAAACTCAACCTTAATAACTGACTGGCCAAAAGCAGACATGGTTCCCCTCACAAGAGCTTGTTCTCCAGAATATTCCATCACACTTCCAGAACCTGGTGAATGGACCACTGCTATGATATATCTTATTCAAGAGATCATCATCGCATGAATGTTTGGTTGATAGATACCAAGAGCAAACATGTTGCTTTCATAGATGTTGTAGTCGTAAGGCACACAGAACATGATGGCCAGTTCACCAACGTTGTCTGTTCCATTCCTGAGGATTTGGTATATGAGGACTCCCACAGAACTGCGGGCCGTGTGGGGAGTTTTGGAAAAGGAGCATGCCTCTTGTGTCCTCTTAGTGATGGTAGGTTGTGGAGGGAGGTAACAGTATCCACTGGTGGTGTGGGTCCTGTAACCCAGACAGAGGGATTAGAATGATGCAGTGCAGAACACAGATCAGACTTACAGAGAGCCTACACTACACACAGTTTCAGACAGAGAGTGTAAGGATTTGGGAAGCCAATCTGTTGAAAAGCCCAGCTCTGGGTTGTTAAAGTGCATCCTGAGGTGAAGTGTAGGAGGAGTGTAGTGAAGTGCTCATCTTCAAACTTCACCCTGTTCTTCAGGACCACCACAGAGCAGGTATGATGTGGGTGGTGGATCATTCTCAGCACTGCAGTGACGCTGACGTGGTGCTGGTGTGAGTGGATCAGACACAGCAGTGCTGCTGGAATGTTTAAACACAGTGTCCACTCAATGTCCACTCTATTAGACACTCTCTGTGGGGGCCTGACCATTTAAAAAACAATGAATCTATATGGTAATTGGAGCTGATATAATGGAGAATGAGTGTAGAAACAAGGAGGTGACTAATGTTATGGGTGATTGGTATACACACTCATCATCAATAGAATATCTGCATCCAGAAGGAGGTGTGGGATTGCAGTGCTGTTGGGAAGGAAGATAAAGGCTACCAGGAACAATACATGATGATAAATTTAGACTGATATGATCAATATTTATGGAGCTACACATACAGAAGTAGTGTCTCTCAGTATGGCGTCGAGCCGCAGTGTTTGCTAACCCAACATTTTTCTAATGTCCTGTGACAATCGATTTCATGCATCTTGAACTTCCTCACACAGTTCCTGCAGATGGTGCATGTTCTATAGCATCTCACACATTTTCATCCGGGGCTGGGTCTGGCTATGATGCTGACCACGGGGCCTCCACACAGGATTTGTTGGTCTTCTCCTCCAGACAAAAGCAGGACTCATCACTGAAGATGACCCGCTGCCATTCTGAGTCACTCCATGAGTCTGGCACCACACCATTGCAGTGTTTGGGGACAGTGATGTGGTGTTAAGGACAGTCGTGGAAAGCGTGCATGTAGTTCTGCGTGGTGCAGCCGTCTGCCAATGGTCCTGCACTAATAGGATGACTCATGGAGGACATCGCTGCTCGCTGAATGTACACCATCATGGCTGATGGGTCATCTGGCACATGTCAGACAATTCATTGATTGTCCCTTTCTCTCTGTGAGGTAATGTAAGGTTTTGAGGTTTTAATAGTAAATAATTCTTTGCGCTGGAATTATATCCCAGGATTACAGAAATGGTGCACTATACAGTGTGTCAGACAGATCAGGGTGTTTTGAAATTGTGTAAATCCCTTTAAACAGAAAGACAGACTGAAAGGAGAAGCAAATCCAGACCCATGCTAGCTCAGGGAAAGCCCTAAATAAATTCCAAACTCACTCCCCGCCCCAAACACCACAGCCAGCTCCAGCATTTATATTCCAGCACAGCAGCTTGATCTCTACCAAAGGCACAGCTGAGCACTGACCCACTGGGAGACCTCCTCAGACAGGTACGTCCTTGATGAGTAGCCCCGTCTAAACTTCTGACTGGTAGTGTACTTCTTGTCCGGTGGTCTTACTGTTATAGCTGATTTCTTTAGAACTGGGAGGTAACAGAGCTCCTTCACCTCAACTGCAGCCTCCCGCTTTCACCAAACTCAGTTCCATCACCTTAAACTACAGGATACAGGATACGCTCACATACAGTAGTTTTAAAACTCAAATCATTTAAATACTTAACCTCAATACAAATCAGATTTATTTATAAAGCTCTGTTTACAATGGATGTGTCTCAAAGCAGCTTTACAGAAATTCAGTAGTAATGATTTATTAAGGAGGGAAAAGAAAGAAGCCCCGGTGAGCAAGCTGAAGGTGATGGTGGCAAGGAAAAACGTCCTCGAGTACAAGGAAGAAAGCTTGGTAGGGACCAGATTCGCACGGGGGAAACATCCTCCTCTGGTTCAAACTAGATTTGGAAGTTGTTCAAAGCAACATCAGTTGAGTATCTAATTATGCTGATCTAGTCATTGTGGTGACGATGAAGTTAATGAAGAAATAATTGTGAAATAATAGTCAGATGCAGGTAGCAATAGTCTGCAATCAGCCCTTCATCAGTGATAGGCTGGGCGGGTAAGCAGCAGATTAGTAGCAGGTAGCAGGAAAACCCTGTCAATCTTCCTTCAGTGTCTGGCTGGGCAGATAGGCAGCTATACGTACTCTGGGGAGGTTGCCACACCATATGAATGATATAAGTATGTTTGAAAAAATCATTTCAGGATAAAGATGGGGAGGATCTGAAGCAGATATAAAAAATCTGGGCAGTACGTTCATTTTGACACAATTAATTCTACCTTCGAGATTAAAAAAAAAAAACAGGCAAAAGCAGAAACTCTGTTGAAATTATTGGTCAGCAGAGGCATGTGTTATTAAGAGCTTACCTCACTTAGCCTAAGGTGTTGGCTTGGATATTTTCAAAGTGGGTTAGTACTGGATTCCAAGTTTTATAAAAAATTTTATTTGATCCTCTAAGTGAATACTTAATCTTTTCTAATTTAAGGAATAGTAAGAGGTCACTGAGCCAGTGTGTAAATTTAGGTGGGTATACTGATTTCCAGTCTAGCAAGATCCTTCTCCGTGCCAGGAGAGTAGCAAAGGCCCAGGCATAGCTCTTTCTATTATTCACTGAAGTCCCACTTTCCAGAACCCCAAAAATAGTCATTTCCAAGCTAGGCTGCACATCAACATCAAATGCTTCAGATAAAAATCTAAATGTGGCTGTCCAGAACTCTGACAATCTGGGGCATGACCAGAACATATGTCAGATCAGCCTTAGCAGCATGACAACATTTAAACTGAATCAAATTGAGCTGGGCTAAGTATGACTTTTTAATTCTGCTTAAAGCATGATCAGAGGTTTCATCAGAAATCTCCATTCCAAAGTCCTCCTCCCACACAGAATTTATTCTACCCAGTGTTGTGTTTTTGGGAGAGAGGATGGCATAATATGAGATGAAGCCCCTGGGTTGTGAATACATTTCTAAAATGGTAACTAGTCCTGATCTTGGAGGCAGGCTAGGGAAAGTTCCTATAATTCTATTAGTTTAGAACCTAAATTACAGATATTTATTTATTTGTCTACAGCTAAGATGATCTTTATTTAAAGGTAAGTACAGTCACTTAATACGCCTGTCGATAAACGAGAAAAAATTATTTCAGCGAGGGGAATATAATTAAACGGTTTCAGGTCTACCATTCTTCTTTTCATCTAAAAATAATTTAAATATGGACTAATTTGATTTTATTTAGCAGTTCATTATTTATGAGAGATGAAAGACGAAGGGTCCTCCTACTGAAAAAGCTGTTAAAAGTGAAATGAAAAAGACTATAAGCTATAAGCGCTAATGTTTAGCATAAATACGCGCTGCTGCCGGATGCTATATTCTGTAATTAAATCAGGCTGCAATTCAGATCGTCCATCATATGCCACATCTCTTTTAGTTAAAAAATATGATCCTGCTGACTTTCTAAACGAGGAGGACATCAGAACTGAAACGTATGCAAATTGATTTACTGATTACTAGACAAAAATGTATATGGAGAAAAAAATATGAACGAATAATCGAATTGTCTGCCAGGACGGGCAAATCCGATTCAACTGACAAAGTCGAGTACAGCCCTAATGGACATGTTGTATATTGTGCAATTGGAAGAGGCAATTTAGCAGTAACCAGAGCAGCAAGTGATGTTGGATATGAGCCGGATTCCATTTTACACCATTCTGTCTGTTGGGACTGCATCCAGTGTATCATTTGTTGTAGGTTTGCCGCACATTAACAGCACATAAAGCTGGGAATGCAAATCCACCCTGAGACCTTCATCTTTGAAGAAGCTCTTTATGCACACTGCTGACCTCGCCACAACATATGAATGATATAAACATTTTGACTAATGTTTGAAAGAATAATTCTGGGAGAAAGATGGGGAGGTCCTGAAGCAGATATAAAAAAATTGGGAAGTATGTTTATTTTGACACATTTAATCCTACCTTAATGCAAAATATTTAATTTCTGAATATCAAGTTTAAGCTTATTAAGCAAAGGTATGAAGATATTTGCATATAGGTTGACCATAGTGAAGGTAATGTTAATCCCTAGGTATCTGAAGCCTGACTTGTTTATGTGGAAGGGCAGGTCTGAGTTTGAGATTTGCATAGCTGGGCTGTTTAATAGAAAGCATACACTCTTAGAGAAATAGATATTAGTTTTGAATACAGGGTCAGAAACAGGGTCTAAAATAATAAATAATAAGATCATCAGCATACAGGCTTACTTTATGTTCCATGCCCCTTCTGCAAATTCCGTAGGTCGATTGAGAGGCTTTGAGAATAATAGATAAGGGCTCAGTAGCGAAAGAGAATAGGAGAGGGCTAAGAGGGCATCCCTGTCTAGTACCCCTCTAGTAAGATGGAAGGCCTGTGAACATGATTTGTTTGTGATTACTGATGCCACTGGTGATGGGTATAATAGAGGAATCCATAATATCATTTTTGGACCAAAATTAAATTTTTCTAGCATGACAAGTAGATTCCACTGTACTCTGTCAAAGGCCTTTTCTGCATCTAAAGACACAATGACCTCAGAAATATCTAGAGATACTGTGGACTGGATAATTCCCAGCAGTCTACAAATATTAGCAAAAGAATTATGGTTTTTCATGAGCCCAGTCTGGTCTGGTGAGATCAAATCAGTCATCATGGTATCCTTCCTGAATGCTAAAAACTTAGCGAAAATTTTGACATCTGTGTTTAAAAGTCTAAATCAGTTACGTTCCAATGGGTCTTTATCTGGTTTCAGAAAGACAGTAATAGATTCTTTGGCGAGAGTTTTGGGAAAGTTCACTTGGGTTTGACAGTACTCAAACATTTCTAAGATGAGAGGGGCTAATTTAGCTGAGATTTTTTTTTTAATTTAACTGGATAGCCAGTTAATTGAGCCATTTTAGAACTATACAATACCCTACTGTTTAAGGGGTCCAAGACTGGGTCTATCACAAAAAGAACCAGTAACAATTACATACCTTCCCTGGGGGTCTGAGGTTACAATGATGGGAATGAACTGGATACATTTATACATCAATTTTGCAGTAGCTCTTGCTCTAGTATTAATACAGGAATAGGAGCTTTGTCCTACCCATGCTTTCTTAAGCTTTTTATGGTCTGTTACTTATAGATGTGTGTCCTGTAAAAAAAAAAAAAAAAAACTAATTAAACAAATTAGAGAGCCCTTGGCTCTGTACACAGCTGAGTTATCAATCATTATTATTATATGAACTGTTTGATTTCCATGTTAAACATGGGTTGGTTATATAATTACTTGACATAATTATTCTTGGCTAATAGTACACAACTTCAATCCCAGCAGTTATCCCCCATGCTAAACGAGGAACATGAACAACAGTACACCACAAATAATATCTAAGTCAAATGCAGTGAAGAAAAACAGTCAGTAGTGTAAGCCGTGCATTTCGTAAAATTTCTCACTGAGCACCAAACTAAAGCATTAGCTCTAAGCCGAAATGAAAACTTTTGGCCAAAAACAGTCCAGGCTGAGATCAGGCATATAGTTAACACTGTAATGGTACCATGCATATTCAGATATTATCATCAGTGGTATCAGGTATAAAGTCACGTTATTAACTGGTAGATTGAAACTTATGACCTCCAGGTTGGAAAAAACTGTCTGTGATGTAAGGATGGCTTCATTCTTGGTTGTGCTAGCCTCTTCTGGCGTTTTAAAAAGCAATGTTTCACCTTTTGAACAGAACCTGAAGGCGAGCAGAGTGTAGCAGGCAAAATCGGATGCTTTTCTCATACAGCAGCTGCTTAATTTCTTCCCTCAGCGTATATCCTTTAGAGGTCAAATGGTGTTGTCTATCCCAGCAGAGAGCTCGTTCCCATTCTTAACACCTGTGGAAACACACTGAGAGAGCCGTTACTCGAATCCGGTGGCTTGTCAAACACATTTGCACCCATAACCTACACCAGCATGTTGTATATGAAATGAGAGGGTTCTGGTCACCTTCACTCTCTTCCGGGACATTTTTGGGCCTGCGGAGATTTGATGGTAGCTTCAGCAGCAGTGAGACGTTGAAAGTTTTCACCAGCAATGGACTGCACATCCACTGATATTTGCACCAGCTTCCCAGAATTCTGAATAAGGACGTTCATATCTTCCAAAAGCCCATGTCGTTGTTTAGCCAGTTCGGCATCTGGCTGACTCATGGTAAAAGTTTCCGCGGGGTCCTTCTCTATGGGCTGGTTCTTTGTGTCATTTGTAGAAGTAGCCACCGTTAATGTTTGTTAGCAAGGCTTGTGTTAGACCATATTGCAGGCTGAACACCAATTTGCTTTTGCTTAAAGCCACTCATTATAGCTCAGAAAGTTAACTGACTCATTGCAAAAATATTTGGATGTAAGGTTGAACGTAATGTAAAATCTATTTAGTGCAAGATATTCAAGAGAGCCCCTAACTCACGTCCATCTTCTTCATGCTCGAACCGGGAGCCCACAAAAGTAAATTCTAAAGGAGAATATCAGGATATCTGGTTCTACCACAGAAGATTTAAAGAAGAATGAAGTTAATGTTCTAGAATGGCCAACTCAAAGTCCTGAACTTACCTGATCTAGGAATGTTGTGAAGTGAGCAGTTCATGGGAGGAAGCCCACCAGCATAACAGAATTTGAGCCGTTCTGTACGAAGGAAGGGACCAAAATTCCTCCTAGCTGATGTGCAGAATGGATCAACAAAGACTTTACTGTTACCCTCACAGATATTAAACACCAGATAATTTACCTTAATAAATAAACAACCAGGTCTTATACTTTTTTTTTGTCTTTTGTATTTTTTTTTTTTTTTGGTTCTCCTTATTGACTTTTAAGACCTGTTGAAGTTTTATGATTTATGCAGAAATGTAGAGGACTCTAAAGGGTTTACCAGCACCACTGCATGTAAAGGAGATTGTGAGTCTCTTCTTATTACAATTTTCCGTTCCACCTTAAATCTCAATGATTTCATTTCACTGTTTGAGGGGAATCCAAAAGCCAACTTTAGCTTCATGAATGATGCCAAATGTGATCTGAGCTTCAGATAGGAGATCTTTCTTTATGGCTGAATGCAGCTCTGTTCAATATGTTAACTGTTAGGCAAACAGCTAACCGCGCTAGTGCTTGTTTCAGGCTATTGTAATTGTTAGATCATGGATTATATGGCCATAGGGTCATAGGATTGAAATAAAGGCTCCAGATTGGCTGAAGAAGAACTCCATGGATCTATACGATTCTCGTGACTGGCCTGTTCACCATTCAAAACATGGAATTATGCTTTGACACCTTAGTTTTAGTATGTACGTAGACAGATGTTTGTTCATGATGTTTTTCTTTTCTGGTTCACAGCAGACAATGGAATCTAAACTGCCTGTACCACCCAGCATGTCTCTGGCCGGCACCGGCATTGAGAAAATATCCCAGAATTTAACCTTTGACAGAAGCATCACCATTATGATCTCCAACTGCAGCCAAAAATACATCTTAATATATCCAAAGTAAGAACAGACGAATATTATAACCAGTTGATTCTTTCATCAAACAGCTACATGTAGTATGATCAGCAGTTGACAAAATACACAAGCCATGTAGCTGAGTTACAGTAGAGATGCCCAAGATCCTCTTCCAGTGTCAGAAGTTCCTCCCTTTAGACCTCCACTGGAGTAACAGTACTAAAGTATTTACCTTCAAATGGACTTCAGTATGGAGAGTAAGAGGAGCATTGTTTATTATGGCTCTAATGTCCTATTATCATTTCTGGAACTGAAGACTTTTACTCAGCTCAGTGTCTCTCAGTCCACCAGTCTTTAATAGAAGCTCATTCATTAGTCTGAGGCTGATGTCCATTCAAATCATCATCAGCACAGAACACATATCTGTATTACATTCTGTGTAGATGTACTTATTCTTAGGCTGGAAATTGAGAAAGGGAGGATTGTAGAGGGAGCACTGGGGTGTCTCCTGTATGATCTTGGGGGCCCAGGAGGATCTGGATGTGCTCTGAAATCACTATGGGTATAAGTGATTAACAACAGAATTAACAGAGATCAGATCAGATTTAAACATATTTGTTTTCTTTCCGTACATTAGATTCTATACCGTCAGTGGATACTCCGAGCTCCCTCCACCTCCTACGATACACAAGGGGACAGTCGAGGTCTGTTCCTTCATCAAAACTTCAGGAGCTGCACGTGGGGCTGTTGGGGTCCTGACCTACGACATCTGCCAACATGATGAAACAGATTGGGTTGCACAACTGGCCATTATGTTCTCCGTCCCGTATGACTATCGCATGTACAACAGCTGGTTTGCACTTGGCATTTTTAAAGACCGCGTTCCCTGCGATGAGAACCTCTTCAACCAGATGTACTACGAATCTGGTCCCTTCACCAGAGCTGAAGCCACAGGAGCCAGGATCACATTTAATGGGAAATACAATCGCGTCGACGGAACCATGTCTCCGTCAGGCACATCCACAATGAAAGTTGAACTGTGGGATTTGTAGACATAGAAGTCGCAAATTCATGATGTATTTGTATGTGAAAATGGTCCAGTATTATCAGTATACTCTTCATCAATCATGTAGAGTAGCTTATTATAACTATATAGACTGAAATCTAATCTTAAATCCTGAAGACCTGTGTGGTCTGATGTGGAGCTACTGCCCATCCTGTGCTGGCTGATGTGAAGTATGTGGAGTGATCTTGTAGTAATGGATATTCTCGGTTTTTAATGGGATTAACTCTTTACTGTGGTCACTGGTTTCACTGGTAACAGTGACTGAGTTTCTTTCAGATTTTTTCAGATCTGTTTCTAATTGTTACTCTCATAGAACTGTACCGATTATTAGTTATTCTGCATTCTGCGTTGCATATTCTGTAATTGTAAGTTCTTATACTTTTTTATTGTCATTGTCAATGTTTGTCTTGCTATCTATTGTGAACCAGAGGAGGACTGTTTTTCTCCTTTTGTAAAAGACGCTATATAAATAAACCTTGATTTGATACTTCTCCAGATCAGCCAGGTTTCTGGGCTGTCGCTGAGAAACACAGAGTTTGAGCTCCCTCCAAAGATTTTCGATAGGGTTTAGGTCTGGAGACTGGCTAGGCCACTCCAGAACCTTGATATGCTTCTTACGGAGCCACTCCTTGGTTATCCTGGCTGTGTGCTTAGGGTCATTGTCATGTTGGAAGACCCAGCCATGACCCATCTTCAATACTCTAACTGAGGGAAGGAGGTTGTTCCCCAAAATCCTGCAATACATGGCCCCGGTCATCCTCTCCTTAATACAGTGCAGTCGTCCTGTCCCATGTGCAGAAAAACACTCCCAAAGCATGATCCTTCCACCCCCATGCTTCACAGTAGGGATGGTGTTTTTGGGATGGTACTCATCATTCTTCGTGATTTTTTACTGATTGTGTGGGGTGGACAGGTGTCTTTATGAAGCTAACGACCTCAAACAGGTGCTTCTAATTTAGAATAATAAGTGGAGTGGAATCTTTAGAGGCGGACTAACAGGTCTTTGAGGGGCAGAATTTTTGGTGATTGGCAGGTGTTCAAATACTTATTTGCAGCAGTAGCACACAAATAAATTATTTAAAAAATCATACATTGTGATTTCCAGTTTTTTGTTTTAGATTATGTCTCTCACAGTGGACATGCACCTAAGATGAAAATTCAGAACCCTCTATGATTTCTAAGTGGGAGAACTTGCAAAGTCGCAGGGTGTTCTTATTTTCCTCACTGTATAGACTGTAAGACTATAGACTGTAATGTAAAATATTAGTACAGATCCAACCAAGTACTGGGTTAGTGTCTTCCAGTCATTTATAACCTCTCAGGTGAATATGTGTCCACTCTGCTGGACACAGAACACCAGTAATACATTAACTCCATCCTGAATCCATTCAGTCTCCCAGCATTAAACTGGTGCAGTGACCCCAATGAATGGTCAGAGCTTCCTACCTGAAAAACATCTTGATGGCGTCATAAATATGGGAACTGTGGTCCAAAGATGAAACTGACAGACAGGGACCATTGCCCACTGAAGATGTGGACACATGATTGGAGACAATTATTTATCCCAGAGTTGATGCCTAATTTACCACTTCCTGTTTTTTATTTAACTAACATTAAAAAGGAGCTTTCATTCTAAAACTGCCTTTGGCACATATTGATGATCAGGAAATAATATTAATATTTACATGTTCTGCTGTAAAAAGAAGTTAGTTCTACTGATTTTGAGCGGTGTGAGGGGAGAGAAAATAAATAAGTGTGTATGTGTGTGTGTGTTAGGGACCCAGTAGAGCTACCAGAATTGGAGTAACAGGAACCGGTCATTAGGAAGCATGAGCAGGCCCTGCAGTCTTATATACAAATATAGTCAACACAATCGGTACAGCACTTACAGCTCCAGTACATAAGTCAACATTTAGATGCATCTATATCATGAAAACTGAGCTAATAGTTCTGTTCCACCAGAGAACATGTCACTTATCTTTCAGAAATACTTGTTTATGGCACTGCCTAGTGGACAAACATTAAGATAGTGATGTCATACATTCTCAATACACTCAGAACTGTAGAGACCCGCTGTCAGTTTCCTTACCTCCTCAGATTATCTAAGTTTGATCATGACTAGGAAATGCATGACATGATTACAGTCCTTTGAAACAGAAAACCTGCAGGTCACACTTATTAATTCAGGTATAACGTGCCAAAAAGTCAAAGTTCTTTTAAATCCAGAGAACATGACTGAAGTCCTAACCCCTCAGCTCCCATGGATAAGGCTACCCCCACTCTGGATGACTGCAGAGGTGCGTGATCTGCTGAAACCTCGAGACTCCGCCTTCAAAGCAGGAGACAAGGCGCCCCTAAGGAAGGCATGGCCCAAGCAAGGAAGACCACCCCTCCTGCTGATGACCAGGTGTTGTGTCCTACAGCAGCTGACGTGAGGAAAACTCTATGCAGAGTTAACCCACGGAAAGCCGCTGGACCGGACAACATTCCTGGTAGAGTGCTCAGGGAATATAGGAAACAAGGAACAGCTGACGTCAGATGTTAGTCAACAACATCTCCCTTCAGTGTGGCCAAAGTGACAGATGTAGCCAGAAGAAGTCTTACCGAACCTTCCCATCTTCAACATACAACTTACCCTGAGCAGTGCCACCCGTGCGCTTTTCCAACGTGTCTCAAGGCAACCACCATCATGTCCTCCCTGTGCCGAAGCTCTCTTACCTGAAGTCTTCAGTGTCCTGCCTCAACGAAGTTGCAAAGGGTTACAGACTGGTGTAGAAACCAACAACATGTTGAACGTAGACAACCGAGAAGATGGTTTCCCATTGCACTTACAGAAAGGGGACCAGGTGTGACCCATCATCATGACGTGCTTTGAGAGGCTTGTCATGAGACACATCAAGACCCTTCTGCCTCCTTCACTAGACCCTCTGCAGTTTGTGTACCATCCTAACCGCTCAACGGACGATGCCATATCCACCACCCTTCGCCTGGCGCTCACCCACCTGGACAATGGGGACACTGATGTTCGAATGCTGTTCATAGACTTTAGTTCAGCATTCAACACAATCATTCCTCAGCACCTGATCGGAAAGCTGAACCTACTGGGCCTGAACACTTCCCTCTCTAACTGGATCCTGGACTTCCTGACTGGGAGAACTCTGTCAGTTCGGATCGGACGTAACACCTCCAGCACCACCACACTGAGCACCGGGGCCCCCCAGGGCTGTGTGCTCAGTCCTCTGTTGTTCACCTTGCTGACTCACGACTGTGTAGCAACAGCTCGAACCACATCAAGTTTGCGGATGATACGACTGTGGTGGGTCTCATCGGCAGGAATGATGAGTCAGCATACAGAGAGGAAGTGCAAAGGTTAACAGACTGGTGTAGAACCAACAACCTGTCTCTGAACGTAGACAAGACCAAAGAGATGGTTGTTGACTTCAGAAGGACAAGGTGTGACCACTCTCCACTACACATCGACGGCTCCACTGTGGAGATCATCCAGAACACCAAGTTCACCTGGCAGAGGATCTCACCTGGTGTTTCAACACCAGCACCATAACCAAGAAAGCCCAGCAGCGGCTCTACTTCCTACGAAGGCTGAGGAAGGCACATCTCCCATCCTCACCACAGAGGAACGATCAAAAGCATCCTGAGCAGTTGCATCACTGCCTGGTTTGGGAACTGCACATGTATCGGATCGCAAGTCCCTGCAGCGGGTAGTGAGGACAGCTGAAAAGATCATCGATGGGCCGGCATGCCAATTTTCTTTCGCATTAAGTTGGGCCACCTCTGGTCCCGTGTTCTGGTGTCTGGCAGTTGGTGCTGGCTTGTCCGGTCCCTCTGTAGTCTAGTGAGCGGAACTTGCATCAGCTACATCTTGATTTCTTTTGAGGGCTCTATTGAAGGGACTCTGCTTCTGGCTAAGTCTGCTTCTAGAGGATCAATTTTCCAGTGGAGTGCCGGAGCATTGTGTGAGAGTCCGTGGTCTTCAGCCTTCCTGAGGTCCGAGAGAGCCCATGAAGGACTCGAGCCATCAGACTACTGCATCAAACCCAAAAAGAACAGAACCAAATAGCTGAACCGCAGAGGGAGCAGAACTGAACTTCAGAGAGAAAGAGGGGAGAGGGGAATTGAAACTCTGTGTGTGACCAGAGTTTAGGTACAGGCCTTAAAGGCGGAACTAAGGAAGGGTCCGTGGTCACTTCCTTATGAATATACATTAGTCTGCTCATTCTTTCATGAGAGTGTGTCACATGTTTACATACATTTGAGAATTTCAAAGCATGGTTATCTCACTAATAAAACAAGCATGTCATGTGTAGAATGAACGCATAAACCAAAATATAGCAAGTGTAAAGTAAAATAATCTAAAGCCTTATACATTCTATATATGCTGAGGTTAATAAGTATGCACACCTATTATCATCGTTTATTAACCACCTATTAACCTTTAACAATCCTGCTGCTAAGAGGATTACATTGGGATAAAGCATAGCGACACAAAAAAAGAGGATAATAGGATAGGGGTAGGACAGCTCTGATGGGTCCTTAGCACACGGTGTAGCTAGAGCAGCTAGCTGGAAGCTCTTCTGTTTTTTCACTCAGAGTCAGTTCATGTGTTTGTGAAAACGTCAGTTTTACCATTTGTGAACCTTGTATCCAATACCTCAGTTATGGTGTTATTTAAAGCTGTGTTTGTTAGTTTAATGATAATACAGTTAAATATGGATAAATATTTCATCCAGGTGCAGATATTGTCAGAGCTCAGCGGCGGAGATATAAAATGCACTACTGTTTAGTTTAATGTGCCTTAATCTTGAGTCAATCCTTATAGCTGTGGCGGAGCTTGCTCAGAGCGGGACCCAGGGCGTGATGCCAGAAACCGACGTACCTCTTCTATCCAATCTTCCACAACAGGAGAATTGCTAGATACCTCTCCTGAAAACCTTGGACATTTTCTCTCTCGTGGCATGTAGATCAATCTTTCTATAACGCCATTAACAGTTGGTTTCCCTTGAACAGCACCTCGAGTAGGAGACTGTACCAACGGGGGCCCTCTCTCACTGGACTGATTACTACAGCTGCCATTGGCCTTTGAGCCATCTCCTCCCTAAGCCTAGTATTTTCAGTACGAAGCTGTTGTACCAACTCTGTAAGAGCCCTCAACTGTTCTGCCACGTCATCAGCCATTTCAATGTTTAAAAAGGAAACAATAGGAGGAACAAGAAAATAAAATGTACCGAAACACAACTCACAAATAAAACAATAGGTATATAGTATACTATGATAGTATGATAATGGTTTAAATTCCGTTCCACCAAATCGCAGCTTCTTCGGACAAAAGTCAACAGTTCTGATGACTCCAGCAATGATCTCCAACTGCAGACCACTGCTCTCCCTCTACCTTAATATTATGAACACTGAGCCACCTTAATACAATAATAGCAACATCCAATTAGCTGCACAGTAAAAATTGGCATAAGACTCAATTAAACTAATACCCTGCCGACTACGCCAAATGTGGCGGGGCGTGCGCCGTATCGGGGTGCACGGTTATGCAACACCCAGGGTTCGCACCCGTGCACACCTTGTATATCTCGACTACGCCACCCCTTTTAGGTCCGGGACTGAAAAATGGGGACCCCATCTTCTATAGAGAACATTTGGCCACATCAAGAGGAAGTGCGACGAAGGCCCAAGCCGATCATACCACTGGCAACAATATGGACGGGTCTCCTCTTACAGATACACTGTTTAGTTTAAGGAACCAAAGGCGTACATAAAATAAAAAAATTGCCTTGTAAATAAACTATTTTTACTGTGAAAATTGGGATATTTTTATTTGTTAAAATTTATACACAAGGCAGTAGCAACCACAGGTCAATTTGTGTTCTATTCTGAATAAAATATTAGATGTTGGCACCTCCACATCATTGCCTTCAGTTTTTATTCACAATTTGTTTAGTGTGCCAACTTTTTTGGAATCCGGTTTGTACGACAGGATCCTGGGAAAGGGTTATCATCAGGGAAAAGGCAAGTGTTTTTTATTAATAGGGTTTGGATACTTCCCCCTTTACAAAGCCAAACATAATTAAAATATGTAATCAGGAGGAATTGACCATTCAGACTATTACCAGCAACAAGTGAAAAACCATGATCTGTCTTGATATGGGGTTAACCTCTATTTATCAAAGCGTTACTGCTCCCTGGTTTCAGTTTCTTTTTTTCAATCGCACAAACATTATTCCTCCTACTAGATAGCCCCATGTTCAGCTCCACCTCCATCACTATAATGCTGCATCTGAGCAGTTTCAGTCAACACTAACACAGGAGGGTAATAAGAGGGGAAGTGAAAGTGGTGGAGGGTGGAGGATGCGTGTCTTCAGTTCTTCCTGAAATCAGGACAGTATATGGTGGGGTTAGTCTAGTCAGGATGTTTTGTGTAATACTGGGCTGAGGAGTGAATGGAGAAGATCAGGAGCTGTTGTTCTGTATTAACTTCTGTCCTGAATTCAGAAGTTGAACAGATTTCAAAGTTTTCAATGATGCTTCTGTAATACAGCCCCAGATAGCAGCACCACTACATGTCTTAAGTCCCTAAATGTCTTGTGTTGTGAACAGAAATAGCAACATTACACAATGGTAGCTGCTTTACTGTCCCAATATTTGAGTCAAAATAAGTGAATGAAATGTGTTTATTTAAAAAAATGAAAAACACAATTCAAAAAACATCAATGCTGTTTTTAATGTAATGCAGGTGAACAGTTCACAAATGGTTGTCTAGTTTCTTCTGATCTGTGTTACAGGTATTACTGAATGATAAATGATAAGAAGTTTGACTTTGCAGTAGTTACAAAAACAACATTTTTCCTGAACTGTCACGCTTCCGGGTTCTCCTTCCACCTCCTTACAAACTCCATCATACAGTACAACTGCTTGTTTCTCTGCATATATGACAAACAAACACCTGAATCTTGAATCTCACTCCCGGACTCCATTACCCATAATCCAGCACCCAATGGCATTACTGTGACATGTCCACCATATCCCAATCATCTTCCCCGGAGTCCTAACCACTTACACCTGTCTGTATCCAGCCTGTTTGATTATATACCCCTATTTTCACACTCATGTCGTGAAGTATTGCCGCTCTGTTTTTTGAGGGTTGTTCTGGTTCTGACTTTGTTTCATTATTTGGCTTTCTAGTTATTCCTTTGATATCTGGTTACTGGTTGGATTGATTGTTGATTGATTGACTGGATTGTTTTGCCCTTCAGTCATGTTTGCCCTGATCCTGATATTGATCTTCCCTGCCAACCTGTACAATAAACCTAGCTTTGCTTTTAGCTCTGCATGCATCAGACTCAGTTTGTTAATCATTACATGTACAAGTTGACTACAGCTTGTTCAGAACTCTGCAGCTAGAGTACTAACTCATGAAAAAAGAACATGCTTGTTTTAGCTGGCTGCCCATTTGATTTTAAAATTCTTATAGTGGTTTAAGTCTGTTAATGGGTTAGTGCCTACATACATATGCTTTAAGATAATCAATGCTGCTTTATTAAGCTATATTAGAATTAAAAGCTGTATTAGAATTTATTAACTTATTACTGGACTTCCTCCAGGCGAGCTTAGAAGGCCTAAGACCTTTACACTCTACTGACCTGGTCTGTTTGCCTCTTGAGTTTTTGTAAAAGGTAGTGAGACTATGCATCCCACAATTCAACCTTAATAACAGCATGGCCATCATTAGACATTGTTCCCTTTACCAGGACTCCTTTATCCATACATTTTATGGTGTTCCCTGTACCTGGTCCTCTCGGGACATTTTCATCGTTATACATCTTGTTGAATAGATCATCATCACATTTCCGATCTGTTTCATAAATACCAAGAGCAAATATGTTGTCCGGGTACTTGTTGTAGTCGAAAGGCACAGAGAACATGATGGCTAGTTCACCAAAAGGTATACTTCCATTTTTGAGGATTTGATACATCAGGACCCCCACAGAACCCAGGGCTGTGTTCGAAGGTTTGGAGAAGGAGCACACTTCATTGGCATGTTTTGCGATGGTAGGTTGTGGGGGATGGTAACAGTACCCGCTTTGGGTGTAGGTCCTATAATATAGGAAAAGAGATTGGACTTATAAAATAATGAATACAGATCTGTAGCAGACAGACAGGTATACAGACACCGTGAGACGAATATTTGGACCAATTACTTTAGCCGGTTATTAATAATCGGATTTAGAAACTATTGTTTATCCACAGTTTTGAAGTGCTGCAGTGAAATATCTTCAACTTTGCTTTGTGTATAATTTGAAAGATTTAAACCAATATCTCTTGGTTTTTGAAAAATTCTGCAATAAAATAAGTTCATCTTTGTTATGTACATAATATGAAATTAGGTTAGTGTTACACATCTTATTAGCCCATGGGCATTGTCACCATCTTGGGTTAAAGATCTGGGTTAAACATGGGGTTAACCACTGGATCAAACACTGGGTTAAGGACTGGGCTAAACATTGGGCCAGACATTAGGTTAGACATAGGTTGAAAAACTGGCGTAAAGACTGGACTTACAGAGATCTCTTTTCGGGTACGCCAACATTTTTAATGGTCAGGATTTGCATAGCAAATAACGTGTTCAGTGTTTCTCTGAGCTGCTTTAGGAAACTGAGTTGAACTGTGAAGGCTCCAGCGACAGTCAGTTCTGCAGGTTAGTAACCCAGAAGCCAAACACAATCTGAGTAACACTCATCTGTGCTTACCTTGGATTGGTTAAGATGTATGCATCCATTCTATTGGTTATTTGAATGCTGGTATTTCTGCTTGTGTTTATGAGCCGGGATATTTGCTCAGCAGTGGTTCCAAACAGGGATGCGCCACCTATAACAGCTGATGCTATCGCTGAACCTGTTGCCATTGCCTGTTGAGTGTAAAAAACAAACAATCTTTATGCTGTATTGGTATATCTTAAATTCCTTAAAGCACTTCGCATTAAAATCATCCAACTGTTTTAGTATATGATAAAGAAACATGAGTAAAGATAAAATGCAGTTCTCAAATAATCAATATTTAAGATATGGATTTATTAAAAACCCGTATCACCCAAGTAAAATAGAAACTACCTCCAAATCCGGATAACTGGATAAACCACTCTCAGCAATAATAACTACAATCAAACGTTTGGGATAACTTGTGAAGAATCTTCAGCATCAGTGTGGAGGACTTGTTTTAATTTGGCTACACTGGAGGATTTACTAGCATGAACTGCCTGTTTAAGGTCCTGCCACAGCATCTCAAAGTCATTTAGGTCAGGACTTTGAATCGTCCGCTCCAAGACACCATTTAGTTTCTTTGGAGTTGTTTAGAGGCTGACCTTCTCCAGTGCCCATTGTCCTGCAGCATAACACAACCACACTTGAATGTTCAAAATAAAGCGTTGGTTTTTCAAGTCTAGATGCCTAAATTGTCCTAAATTTCTGGAATATAAATGTTTTTAATTTAATAGGAAAAGTATTCTAAAAATGTTCCCCCTAAATGCATAGTCCTGATAATTGGATTCTGTTGTATCTCAGCCCTGTCAAAGTCATTTGACCAGGGGTGTACAAACCTTTTTCTCGAGAGCTGTAGAGATTTTGATGGTACCCTGGTGCATTTATCAAAATGTGCCCCGCATTTGATGAGTTCATTTTAAAATATTAGTAGTATTATTCTGGTAATTTAAAAAGCCATAAAAGGATTCAAATACATACCTGGTCAAAGTTGGTTCTCAGCAGGTAAGTATGCAGAGCTTGGGTTTGTCTTAGAGTGAGAAGTTGTAGGACCCTATTCTTCCTGCGCTGGGGCTGCCTAATAGTGTCCTGAGTCTGAATGCTTGTGGCTATATACCCACCAATCAAACCAGAGGAGGAAGTTAATTTTGAGAGAAGTAAATTTTGCTGATATAGATTAGATCTTTTTTTAGTTGTTTTTTTGAGCAATGTAAACTGACAGCAGATGCTAGGCCCTGTAACAGAGAGGTATCCACATTGAGATGTACATTGCATTTTTGGTAGTATTCAGACAGCTGCTCTAATGAATGAATTTAGCTACCTTAATGTCACAGTGTATAATCTCTTATATAATCTTCATCTAAAAAAGCCCTGACCAATAGAATGGGTTTCTGGGGAGAAGCCTGTCAAGAGCCAAAGGTACCATGTCCAGAGACAGGTGTTGCCTAGAGAAGTATAAAGTGCCTGAAAATGATCTATTCCTCAATGTATTGGGAGCACCCATGACAGCAGGTAAATCTGTACATTACTATCTTTCTAATGTTGTTTACTGTTAATGCCAAGATATCAGTTCTACAAATAAACCTACTACTTTGGCTGATATGCTGCATTTACATTAGTGTTATGTTAGAGTTTGTTAGGGCCATGGGACACCTGACCTTCTTCCTGAAATTGACTGGGCCATGGGAGACACAATCTTGTAGTGGAGTTTTACTAGGAGTCTGCCCGGGCTGCAAACTGTTGTTAATCTTTTAGCAGTGAGCAAGGACACTGTTTATTCAGCAGTGACGTTTGCCTGGGCCATGAGCTGGAAACTGCTCATGTACTAATAGTAGAGTTCTACTGGGCATTAAAACTCTTTACCCAGTAGTGGAGTGGCATGGGCCACTATCTATTGAGCATTTTACTCACTGAGCTAGGAGACTCGTCACCTAGTAGCAAAGTTTGACTGGTTTATGAGATTCTTCACCTGGTAGCAGAGTTTGACTGTGAAGCGACCCAGGACATGCAGGCTTTTCCATGAGCTGGCAGTAAAGTTAGTGGGCTGATTTCAGTTTCAGCACCCTGTTCTGTTGTGCTGAACTCTGACCTGTCATGTATGCACACATCACCACAGTGTAGTAATAATGATCTTTAAAGAATGAGACTTACTGCATAATGTGGTTATTGCATCAATAATGTGCTACTCCCAAAAAAAACTGACATGGTCTGTGAAAACAATTTTTGCAACAATGTTTGTATGAACATAATTATACAACAGATATTTAAAGATACAGAAATAATTAAACCATATGTAGATACTCTTTACATATCCTTTCATACATCACTGATTGGGTCACTATATACACCTGTCTCTGCTAGGTATATATTCTTTAAACAATATTATTATCTATAATTACATTAGCAAATTCATAAAAGGTGTTTATTGAACTGGAGAGGCAGGTGCGTAGTCTTCGTACAAAAATATGTTCCCCCATTTTTCCATTTTATTTCCTTTTAGTTCCTTAACTTTACCAAGAAACCCTCAGAACAAGCATAACATTCAGCAATACAGAACAAACAGCAAGAATTAACTTCTCTTTTCTTTTTTAATTCTGTTGATCCAATCACCCCTCCCTCCCTCCCTCCCTCCCGGACTTTAGCACACTGTTTACTGAACACTGACTCTGAATCTGTAAGCTCAACTTCTTTAGTGTCCTCCACAAGTACTGTCCTGAGAAAAGGCAAGACCAAAATAGACGCACTCAACATTTTAACGTTCAAAGTCTTTAATGTAAAATATTAACAAAAATCGAATCATTTACTGATCTGAAGATTGATGTCATGTATCTAGTTGTACAGGGCCTTTAAAGGAAATAAAACCACCCCACCAAAATCACAGATCCACTAACATACTTCAGAGTGGGGATGAGGTACTGTTCTGCTTGGCTATCTTTGTGTCTCCACCAAACCCAGAATGCTCTATTTTAGTCACATCTGATCATAAAACATGTGGCCGTACTAGTGATAGGAGGCAGGACGATTCCTCACCACAGAGTTTGACTGGGCTTCAAGCCAGGTGACCGAGGTTTCTCATTGCTGGCTGTGGAATTGCAGATACTTGTGTGTTTCACTTCCAAACACGAGACGTCATTTGGATGTAGTTTCTGGACTCTATCTTATCTTGTAGGGAAAGAAGGGTGGAAGCTACAGAGGTGGACACGCTTGACCTAGGTAATTATTCAGCAATTATAATTTCTTTTGATAATACAGAAATATGTACTTGAGTGTAAAGTTTTTTTTGGAGCCAATCGGTCGTAAGGTTAACCCGGGTAAAATTAAGTTTATTTTAATTTACTAGAAATGTACTTCAATACCAGCAAGTACATTTTAAGCACAATTATTGCAAAATCTAAATATTACCAGTGTACAAGTACATTTTACCTAAGTAGTATTTAAATGTACTTAATACAATTAAACTAAGTATATTTTAAAGTACTACAAATGTACTTTATTATGTATTTATGCATCTCTAAATAAATCTAAGAGGTGTCTCAAAATAATAGTCAGTTCTATTAGCACTAATTATATTTCGCATACTATGTACATAGTCTGTGAAAATAGCACACTTTCAGTACAGTAATCAGAAGTTCAAGGAAAGTATACTAAGTACACTTAAATGAAGTATACTTCAGTGTCCTTTTGTTCTTGGGAAATTTTTTGGGAAATCAACAAAAACTAGGTCCCAGTTAGCAGCTAATTCTAATTAAATTGCCTTGTTAGTGTTAGCTTGGCTGGAACAGTGTACTGGAATAGAGGGAGTAAGCTGGGTTTCTAAGGCTCCGAGTGAGTTTTGCTGTGTGACATTGGACTCTCTTGCACGTGTGCATGTGGCCAGTGTAAATGTGTGATGGTGCTGGTTTTACGCTCATAACCAGCTGGGCTTTATTGTCCCTCTAACTGTACCATCTACGTGTTTTCCTTTGGACTTTGTAGTAGATGGGTAAAACTTGATTATTTATTCAGTGGTGGACGAAGTACACAAGCCATGTATTTAAGTTGAAGTAGAGATAGCCAAGGTAAACTAATCCTCCAGTGTCAGTAGAAGTTCCTCCCTTTAGACCTCCACTGGAGTAACAGTACTAAAGTATTTACCTTTAAATGTCTCATACTTCAGTATGGAGAGCAACAGGAGCATGATTTATTATGGCTCTAATGTCCTATTATCATTTCTGGAACAGGACTCAGCTCAGGACTCAGTGTCTCTCAGTCCACCAGTCTTTAACAGAAGCTCATTCATTAGTCTGACACTGATGTCTATTCAAATCATCATCACACAGAACACTGGAACTGAATGAAGCAGAACAGGAGAACCGGTTCTATTAGCTAGAACTATAAAATAACTTCAAAATAAAGTTTCGGTTTAAGATTTGTTTGTAAATTAGTTACATGTTTAAGTTTAATGAGAACTCGCTTTAAACAGGTTCACTAATGAGTTTCTCCTTTACTGTACTGCAGCTGTAGATCTCTGTTCATAAACAGCCAGCCAAAACACGTTTACTATATAGGAAATAGAGTTCATATACATTTAGAATAAAGTGCATGTGTACATGTTTCTATATTGTGTCTATTTACCCACAAAGTCAGGAACAATATGTTTGGTCTGTTCACTGATGCTTTGATGTGTGATGGTCAGTCAGTGTTTTCATTAACCCCATTCTGGTTTACCTGCCTCCCTCCAGGTGCTCCTTCATGTAGTCCGGGCCTGAAATGGACATTGCCATGGATGCTAAGAATCCAGGAATAAGCTTGTTTTGTTTGGACATTTTATGTTTTTATGTGCATATAAGCCGAAAGGAAGGACAGATTTCTCATAATGCGGTGGAGTAAACAGTCAGATATTAGACTCTGACGTGGTGTAGTTAAAACACTTCAGGACAAATACACAATGAAACTTCTTAAGTACAGTAACTAATTACATATACTAAAGTTACTGGCCACCGCTGGATTTATACACTAAAATGTATTACCTTTATTATTTAGCAGCAGTGAGCTGCAGAGGTTGCAGCCTCCAAATGTTTTACTCTAAAGGAAATTATCACTGCTAAAAATGACAATTTATTCATAATTTGTACTGTTGCATTTTGCAGTTTCAGTTCCAGTCTAATGAGTGTAGTGTTTTATCCTTGGAGGGAAGTTGGTGGGTTTAAATAATATTTGAAAAGTGTTTATTGAATTGGAGAGGCAGGTGCGTAGTCTATGTACAAAAATATATACACCCCCTTTTTCCATTTTATTTCCTTTTAGTTCCTTAACTTTACCAAGAAACCCTCAGAACAAGCATAACATTCAGCAATACAGAACAAACAACAAGAATTAACTTCTCTTTTCTTTTTTAATTCTGTTGATCCAATAACCCCTCCTTCCCTCCCAGATTCCAGCACACTGATTACTAAACACTGACTCTGAATCTGTAAGCTCAACTTGTTTAGTGTCCTCCAAACTGTCCTATAACAGTAAACAATACCAAAACAGACCCACTCAACATTTTAACACAGATCAAACCTTTACTGAAAGTATAATAAATAAAGGAAAAATCCCAAATCTTATCATTATTGTTGACACCCCTACATTTAATACTTTGTACCGCCTTCCTTCCCAAAGGTAACAGCTCTATAATGCTAAATGAGACTGAAGAACACGAGGTGAGTCATCTGAGTACGTTCCTTCTTTACAGAACCATAGAGGCTCTAAGGTCCACACTTGTGGCCTTTTTCTACTTCAGCACGTCCTGAATATTTTCTATGAGGTTTAGGTCAAGGAACTGTAATGGCCAAACTGTAATGTAATGGTCAGTGAACTGTATAATTGTTTTGAGGTTTGGTTTGATTATTGTTACGTCTGCTCTAATTATCTACTCTACTGTAAATAGAGATCAACTTACCACTATAAGTATTCATGTGATTTGTAGGGTGAAAAACATTTTTTTTGCCCTCCAGTGTCATTTATAGAAACTGCCCGAGGCTACCAATACATTACAACTACCCTCCTCTTAATGACAAGTCATTTTACAATATAAAAACAGTAGATGTATTCTCTTAAACAAGTCACACTATTAACAATACTCTGTTTGTCTCTCTCTCTCTCTCTCTCTCTGTCTCTCTCTCCCTCTCTCTCTCTCTGTCTCTCTCTCTCTCTTTTAATTTTCTTTTTATTATTATTTTCTTTTTAATTAAGGGAGTTATTATTGGGGTAGACTGCCCCAAACCCTTGAGTGGGTCAAGGATTATTCTGCCTTATGTTGGGACCCAACTCTTTAACTGAATTATGTACAAACAATATCTTGTCTCTCTTTGTAAAAAAAAAACACAGTAGGCGAAGTTGGTGTCTTTACAGTTGTAGTAGTCAGGTGTGAAAGAAAATAGCTTCAGCATACGTTATTTTTCTATCTAATATAATCCTCTGAAGTTCTGCTATTCTCATATGGTCTCAGCTAAGGTCTAGCAAATGGCCTGTTGTTGTGGGGAAAGAGCGATGGTTTCTTTTGTTACAGAAAATGTAAACTGTCTCCCCAACTAACACTTAAAGTGATGCACTCACCCCCAACAACCCCCTCCTTCATACCTTGATCTTCCTTATCTGCATTACCCCTCTTACCCCTCCTTTTCTTCCCCCCTGAACCTTACCTCTTAGAAACCATGTCAGACTGGACCAGACTGGACAGGACTGACAACCTAAGCCTGGTGCCCGTGCATGATTCTTCATGCACATGAATAAGACTGCTGACCGATCGAGCTGTATCCATGCATCTCTGTATGTGTGAATAAACTCAACACAACGCTGAACCTCACCTCTCCTGACTCCTGACTCTTCTCGAAGACCCAAACAGGTGTTCTGCAGGAGAGAAGACCAGAGCTACTGTCTGTATTGTCCAGTTCTGGTTCTTCCTCTAATTTTGGTGATTGCTGGGGCCGTTACACAAGTTGAGGCTGCTTCTGGGTGCTGTCATTTTTTCCTGGTGTTTGGGGATCAGTGTGTGTCGAGCCAGGATTTGTTCTGTGGTTCTATGGCATCAGGCTGCAATCGGAGCCCTTTGTGGTGGGAAAACATCCAGTTGACACCATTTCTGTGATCTGAGAAAGAACAAGATCTGACTTTGTTTCTTTGCGGATGTTCGCACTGTAAATTGTCAATGCTTCCAAATGCTGGATGAGGTTTGGAACAAATCTAGCACAGTAGTTGATTAGTCCTAAAATGATCGAAGCTGACTTGCATTGGCTAGGGGAGTAGCCTTATCAGTGGCCCAAACTTTATCTGGAGCCATGGGGAGGCTTTCTGCATCAATGATATGGCACAGATACAAATGTTGAGCCTAGTGTTTCATTATTGAGTAATTCATATCCTCATATTCATAATGTTGTTCCTTTCTTCAAAACATTTTCAGTATTAGTCTTTGATGCATTTAATGTAATTGCCTTCAATAAGCACATCAAATATATATTTGTTATTAAGTATAACAAATATAACATATAAGTTATATTCTGGAGACAAAGCCAAATCTATTGTTTATTAAATTTTCAAATTAATATCACTTTAGCAGCATTACACAGAACACTAAAACGTTTTCTTTTGTTTTTTTTTTACAGAAGTGTGACAGTGTGTTGTACTCTTTAGATTTAAAGAAAAAGACAGCTTTCGGCCCTTTACTTTTTGACTGCATTGTAGCAGATCACTGCTTTTGAACTTGAGAGACTTTTCAAACCTGACTGCATCACACCAGCACAGTTTTCAACCACTGCCTGACTCGCAGTATGTATAGTTCTATAGCCTATACCTTAATAGCTAATAATACTGCTGCTGTTACTGAACGTCCCATTTAGGTTTTTATACTGCACAACAGTTTTTATTTTTATTTTTGTATTATTATTTGTATTTGTGCTGTTCTTTTTGTGAAACCGCTACTGGCTGTATCTATCTATCTATCTATCTATCTATCTATCTATCTATCTATCTATCTATCTATCTATCTATCTTCAGTCCATCAAGTAGTAACAGGAGACTTACAGAAGAACAAACATTGGGATACTGGGCCGAATATCTTCTAGACTGTGAAGATTTGTAAAAGACATTGCATTTTTTTATTTTTACTACTTGTTGGAAACCACAATGTATACTAGAATGTGCATGACAGTTCTATTTATTTACAGAAGCCCAGGCTGCAGTGTGTGTGAAGGATGTTTTTCTGTTTACAACTGGACTAACTTCACTTATCCTCTTCTGGCTTGGAACCACTGCCGAAGATGGAGTTCCTGGATGATTCACCACTCCAAATGGCAAACACACTGAAATTACCACTCCTAGATTCAAACAGTGTGTTTAAATCACATATGAATTTTGGAATTCAGAATTCCCCAGGTTTTGGTTGTTTTTTCAAGTTCAGTGCATTCTGTGTTAGTGAGTTCAGAATGTTGGGTGATGACCACCCCAAAAGCAGCACCATCGTTCCAGAGAACACATTTCCACAGCTCCATGTTGAGGAGCTTTGTTTTTACACCCCTGATAGTTCTGTTTTATTGGCTATACCTCTCTACAAGGACTAGACCACCTGTGTGTGAATTTGCAAATTTGTGTTAGCAATGGATGCAATATAAAGTAGCTAAAGGTATTCATTATTAAGTGTGGCTACAACTTATTAGGCAATTGCATGCAGTTATGTAAACTTGTTCCTGTTCCCATGAGGGTACATTAGGACAGTTTCCTCAAATACATTCAGATATTTCAAAGCTGTAAACGGGAGACAATTCAGATAAAGAATACTTAGTTTTGTTTTTTGTTTTTTTTTGTTGGAATGTAATAAATTATTTTTATAATGTATAATGTTTCTTATTATTTGGGTCAGCTGGGACTTTTCAGCTGAACAGCACACATTTCAAAAGGTACTGTTCATGTCTGTAATCAGAACAGTTAAAGCTGTGCAACTTCTTTAAGATGTAGGTGTAGTTCTGATGCAGTTTCCCAGTTTTTCACTTCACTTCACCTGTGTAAGTTTTGAAAACTGTGCTGGTGTGATGCAGACACAAAAATCGTTGCTCTGTACAATTCCTCAGAGATGAGAAACACTGCTGCGCCTCCTTCACCCGACTCACCCCTGCAGTAGCATTCTGGAGCGCTACTACTTTGTGAAGTGCGAGTTCCGAATCTGTGTCTTTTCCTTTTTCCCTCCTTTTTTTGTTTCTGCACATCCAGGAAATGTGGCCCTTCCTGTTGCAAATGTGACATTGCTGCTCTTTACAAAAGCATTCACTCTTACTGTGGGTGGTTTTTTCCAATCTATCAAGTAGCACATCCTGCTAATAGTGTAATCATATTGGCATTGCTCAGCCAGCTCACTTGATAATACTCTCCCCATCTTGTTTGTTTTGTTTGTAAAAACTGTAAAATTCCATATTACTAAATACTCCAAAATACTACAATAGAAATAGAAATACTTTTCTGGAGCAATAATAGCACCCATTACACTCAAAAACACAGCCACTTGTTTCTCTCTAGTAATGTCATTAGCAACAAAATGCTCAAACCTCTCAACGTAGGTAAACCACTTATCCCTTGATTCATCAAATGCCACAGTGTGTCCAATGATACTTGCCATTGTACACCTCTACAAAAAATTCTTTCTTCCAAACCAGTAAAAGTTAGCTGCGCCCTTCTTGCTACATGCAAGCTAGTCCGAACAGTTCCGGCTCTGTGGACTGCAAAACATGGTTCAAACCTTACTCCCAAACTTCAATACCGTACTTCTAAGTGGTTGCCTTGTCATTATAATTTGTTTTATTTATCATCTCAAGGCATTTATATAATAAAAATGAAGTAAAACACAATCAAAAAGGAATTAAACTGAAGGAAAATTAAATGGAAGGAAATCTGTTATATACATATATATCTCTCGACTGGACTTGTGGACAGGTGGCATCCTATTATGAAACCATGCTGGAATTCACTGAGAGTGACCCATTCTTTCACTGTGTGTAGAAGCAGTCTGCATGCCTAGGTGCTTGGTTTTATACACATGTGGCCATGGACGTTATTGGAACACCTGTTTCAATGATTTGGTGATGGGCTACTATTAACTATATCATAAAAGTATTCAAATTCAAAATACTACTATTTTGTTGAAATCTGATGCATATATGCTCATATGCATATACAGTACTGTGTAAATGTATTTTAGGCATACATTATGTTATTTATTGATTTTAGTCATTTTTAGTATTTTATTGATTTTAGTCATTCGTCTTTTCTAAACTCTCATTAAATGTGTGTATTTGCCAGTAAAAACACTATAGAACTTTGGAATATAACTTTTGGCACTATATAACTACAAACAAAAAAGTAGTCAGAACATGTTGAATATGCAGATTAGATGATCACAGTTGGACTGTAACTGTTGTATTGAATAGTAACTGTTACATTTACATTTACAGTATTTAGCTGACGCTCTTATCCAGAGCGACTTACAATGTTAATCACATTACAGGTAGACCAAGTAGTATTAGGAGTCTTGCCCAAGGACTCTTATTGGTGTAGCACAGCATAGTCACCCAGACCAGGATTCGAACCCCATTCTCCCACATGTGGTGTTGACTCCTTGGTGGGTAGTGGTGTTATCTGCTGAGCTACACCAACCACTGTTAATGCAGTTCATGGTGGAATTCAACCATAATAATCAACTGGCTAGAAGCAGACATCAATCCCTTCACCAAAACTTTATGAATATATAGTATGTAATGGTACTTCCTGTACCTTTCCTTCTAGTGAATGGACCACTGCCTTTATATATCTGCTTGAGTAGATTTTCATCACATGGAGTGTTTGATTCATAAAGGCCAAGAGCTAACCGGTTTCTGAAGCCAATGTACGCACCAGCATGGTCTGTTTCACTCCTGAGGACTTAGTACGTCAGGACCCCCTCCACACCAAAGGTAGAGTAGGCAGTTTTGGAAAATGAACACGTGTTGCATGTTGTTGTTGTTGATGTGGGGCTGTGGAGGGAGGTGACGGTATCCACTGGTGGTGTGGATCCTGTTACACAGAAAGAGAGTCTGTAGTTCTGCAGAACACATACAGGAAATATATAACCACAAGCAGCAATTCAGGCATCCATGCACCGTTTTCCTTATGATTCAGAACAATGTTATGACAAAATCAGTTTATCTTTAGTATTAGTTTAAGACAGACTTTTTGGATATCTTATTTATTTAGCTGTTTAGTTTGAACTGCTTACAGGTAATGATTAATCTGGCATGGTCACCAACTTGGGTAAAAATGTTGGGTTAAACATTGGGAGACAACAAAAGGATGATGGCAATGGGGTGTCCTAAACAATTAAATGAACCTCTCCACAACATGAATGGGCCACTCCCATTATGCATCTTATCAGAGAGATTATCACCACATGTTACTCAGAAATATTGTCATTAAAAAGTGTGTTTTTATTTGACAGTTCCCAATGTTGACTTACAAAGATCACTTTTCATGATATTGCATGCATGCATGTATGCACACCTTCAAATTTAGATTGGTAGGATTGGCCTGAAGCTTGGCACTCCTCCGTCGCATCTGCTGCTTCTTGTTAGTTCTACTTGTTAGTAGAATTGTATGCTGTAGTGTTCCTGGATGCTTAACATCTCTACACCTACTGTGGTTAATGTACAGTAGTTTCACTGCATTAAGAGCAGCTGTTTTCAGGGTTTTCAATACTGTTTCACTACAATGACTTTTTTGAGCTTTGCACTAGGATTGGAGGGCTGTTGAAGTGTTTTGGGGATTAGTGGCCCAGTCTGATCAGATATAGTGATATAGCTTATTGCACAGTGATCATTACATAAGTTTTTTTTTTTTAGAGGACTGAATCGAGGAACTCTATGGGTGAAACTCTTATTTGTTTGGCACTCCCCAACTATGCAGACCAATGATATTTTTCTGTAGCTCAGTTCATATTACGTTTCACAGCATGCTGCTTTAAACTAGATCATGTTTCACTGTGCACTGCCTCAAACAGTATTACATTTCACCACATGCTGCTTTAAATTGGACTATGTTTTACCACACACTGCTTTACACAGTTGTGGACATTTACAGAGCAGTGATGCCCTCCATTGGCAGACAGCTGCACGACACAGGACTACATGCACACAGACTGTTACGACAACTGCCCTTGACACTACATCAACAAAACCATAGACTGCAATGGCATCAAACCAGACTGTCATGGAGTGACTCAAAATGGTAGCTGGTCATCTTCATGAGTGCCGCTTTTGCCTTGGTGGAGACAACCAACGAATGCGTGTGGTTATAGAAAAGACAATTCAATAAAGTTTTTTCAATAAAGAACTTTACAGTTAAAAAATAAAAGATTTTAATGGAACAGTAGTTTTGATTAAAATGGATTTGTTATTATATTGTTACTATTATTTTTGAGAGATTCAGAACAGCCACTAAACTAGACAAGGAGGATGGCACCATGCCTGATATATGCGCCATAGGGAGCTAATCTGAAAACATCTCATGAGTTTTAGATGTGGTGGGACAGAGCACTTTGAATGAGACCCAAAAACATCTAAACCATGCACTCCTGCATCACTAGAAGTGTTGTTGGTCACTGTCAGCCACTGTAGTTGAGGTACTGCGTTGCCTCAAATTCCCCCTTTTAGCCGCCAGCAGTTCACTGTCATTAGCATTTAAGCGTAGCAGCATCACATGTGCCCTTAGCGAGCAAGATGAGCCAAAAGGGAGAAACACAAAAGGGGAGGTTGTGCAAAGGGGAACCTGAATGCAGGGTCAAAACCATATAGACATGAGAATAGATACGAATGCTCAGAATTGCAATGAGAACTGGCAAAACTTTGCGAAGTGTGTGTGTGTTGTATACTGTATACTACTACTACTGTATACTGCAGCTGACGGCAATCAAAAAACTGGTGAGTTAGAGTTGGGGAGATTGGCGGGGCGCGAGCATGTGCGTCATCGGCCTGTGCACTCTGGGAACTGGAGTCTAGCAGGAAAGCAGGGGCAGGCAGACCCACAGCCATGACAACAACCCCCCCAAAGAGTCTGAGCAGGATCGAGAGTGAAGGCTAGGATGACTACGTCGTCCCACACCTCCAACACCGGAGTGGCAGACTTCTTGCCCTGCCACAGCCGAGGACAGGAACAATCCCCAAGCGACGGGCCCCCTGCTGACCAGCGGACAGGCTCAAAGACAGCCGCCTTGGACAACCCTGCCCACTAGCCTACAGGCTCAACGTAGGCTGGGAAGGACGACCCCTGGGCCTGGGAGGCAGCAGGGACGTGTGACAGCGGTGGAATTCCTGATATTTACAGTTATTTATTCCTGATTGTTACAGGCATTTGTGGGCTGTATTTTGCAAAGTAAAACTAGTCAGTTACCACCTCAAAGATCATGGGACTGTGCTATAGACCTTTTACCAGGCACAGCTCCTCCTAGAAGTAGAATTGATCCACTTTCTAATCCTGAGTTAAAGGCACCAGATAAATACATTGATGAGGCATTAAAGGCTGCTTACATTCATCCCTCTACCTCTCCTGCAGCTGCTGTTTTTTTGAAAAGAAAGATGGAGGTCTCTGTCTCTGTATCGATAATCAAGGTTTAAATGAAATTACAAAATGTCCATATCCTCTCCTTTTGGTACCTGTAGCCCTGGCACAACTCAGAGGTGCTTCCATTTTCACCAAGCTGGATTTGAGGACCGCCTACAACTTAATCCGAATAAGAGAGGGGGACGAATGGCATTTGTGGCCACTAGGGGGCACTATGAATATAAAGTAATGCCATATGGACTGATAAATGCACCCTCAGTGTTCCAAGCCTTCATCAATGAAGTCTTAAGAGGCATGTTAGATCAGTGGGTGATTGTATACATGGATGATATCTTGGTTTACTCTCAGTCCTTGGAAGAAATCATGTTCAACAAGTCCTTCAACGACTGCTGGACAACCAGTTGTTTGTTAAGGCAGAAAAAAATGTGAGTTTTACAAATCACAGATTTCCATTTTGGGGTATGTTATAGATGTGGAAGGAGTACATATGGATGAAAGGAAGGTATTTGCTATAGTGCAATGGAACAAACCTATTACAGTGCAGATTGCTACCTATGAAAAAGCTGCCCAGTGCCATGGAAACAGGTGAAGCTCTTTTCCATCATGTTTTCCATTTATATGGAATACCAGAGGACATTGTCTCTGTTCAAAGTCCTTAGTTTAACTTCACGTGTATGGAAAGCCTTTTGTAACCACCTGAACATCTGTCAACATTAGTCTGACTTTAGGATACCATCCCCAGGCTAATGGTCAAGTAGAACGACTTAACAAAGAGATAGGTAGATTTCTACGGTCATATTGCAGTCGATCACAGAATGACTGGTCACGATACCTACCATAGGCTAAATATGCACAGAACTCTTTAATAAGTTATCCACACGCTTAACACCATTCCAGTGTGTTTGAGGATTCCAGCCACCCTTGTTCGCCTGGACAGGTGAACCATCTGATGTACCTTTTGTTGATGACTGGATGAGAAAGAGTGGGCAAACTTGGGAGGAGGCACATGTGCACCTTCAGAGGGCTATTCGGAGACATGTGATCATGCCAATTGTCACTGTCATAATGTAGCACCTTTAACGCCAAGACAAATGATATGGTGGTCTGCAAAGGATTTAAGGCTAAAGCTACCTTGCAAGAAATTAAGCCCCAAGTTTGTTGAGCCATTCAAGGTTTTGAGACAAATCACCCCTGTCTCTTATCTGCTTGAACTTCTTCCCTCATACTGTATTTCACAAACATTCCATGTTTCATTGTTGAAACCATTGTCTATCTCCTCCCAGTTGAGAATGGAGGCAGTTACAACTCCACCTGCTTTAGACGTGGATGGCTCCCCTGCGTATAGTGTCCGCACATTGTTGGACTCCCGGCAGCGAGGGAGGCGCATGTTCTACTTGGTGGATTGGGAGTGGTATGGTCTAGATGAATGCTTCTGGGTCCCAGCCAATGACATTCTAGACCCATCTTTGATCAAAGATTTTCATAGGGTTTTTATCCGGGCTGTCCTACTCTGACCTTGGAGGCAGACGTCTAGCGCTTCGGGAGCCGCCCGTCAAGGGGAGGGTTATCTTACGTCTCCTGCTGCTGTTTTCCCTCCTTGCCCACAGAGGTCGCTCTCACCTGAATTCTAGCCCTTGTTTTTCGCACCTGATTGTAATCAGTGGCCATTTTGTGTGTTTATAACCTCCATGTTCTCCTTTGTCTCTTGTGAAGTCTTGTATTGGTGTGCCTTACAGTTCTGAATGGTTCTTTGTATTTATTGCTTCTCTGGTTTTGAATCCTTGCTTTGGTTTACGGTTTTGCTATTTGGATTGTGTTTTGGCTGCATTCTTGTTTGGTAGTTTCGGACTGATTTTCTGGTGTTTTACCTGGTTTGTTTGGACTTTGAGTTTTGGATTAATAAACCTACACTTGACTCCTCACTCCAGTTGTGGATCCATTGTTCACAACGATATAAAGTGGTGGATGTCAGTGTTCATACTCTCCCACCAATACCGCCCAGAGAGCAGATGGAAGGTTCTATTTTCACCTGGGTGGCCCATGGTGAGAGAAGTATGTGCCAAGTAATGAGTCTATCACGAAACAGCACTGGGACATACAACCTCTCAGGAGGAAACGCCTCTGTGACATCGCTCTCCGAATTAGCCCTCTCTATGTCGGCATCAACTTTCCACCTAATAGGGGACAGAAATACAGCGGGTTCAAGAATAGACTTAGGATTGAACTCCTTATTGGGTTCTTGTTCAAACATTTGAGACAAAGTGTCTGCTTTAGTGTTTTGTGTACCAGGGCGATATATGAAAATCGAAACATGAGAAAAACAATGACCAGCCAGCCTGACGGGAGTTTAATCTTTTAGCAGACCTCAAATATTTCAGGTTCTTGTGGTCTGTTAAAAACGGGTGTTGGGATCCTCCAACCAATGACATCATTCCTCCAAAGCCAACTTCACAGCCAGAACTTCCTTGTTCCTGATGCCAATTTCGTTCAGCAGGGGACAGCTTACGAAAAAAATATGCAACGAGTCTTAATTTGGGAGGTTCCCCACTGCGCTGTGATAGAACGTGCAACACAGTTGGTTGATTAGTACCTACTTAGCTATCTTGCTAGGTAGTCATAACTTGTGTTAGCATATCATCCTATTTAATAAGCCTTTTGACTGGCACTGTATATACGGTAGATGTGTAGATTATTATTTTTTAATTAAAAGGCGTGATAACTTGTGTTAACTTTATAAGAAATTAAAATATGTAATTATATAATATACACATTTTCATTCAATTTAGTATGTTTATTAACACTGCTCATTAAAGTATATTTGGAAAGCAGATACTTAAAAATCTGGTATTATAATGTTTATGGTTATACTTGAGTCATCAATTATTGCATAGTCATGTAGCCTTATATGGTAGTGCTTTACCATTTCCAGGTAACCTGTGTTATTTGGACCATCAGTAAGGTGATGTAATATATAATTAACTGTTAGTACAAAAATAATTAAGCTGCCTCTTACAGCTTTAACTGTCTGATTTAGCACCTAATCCCCATGTACAGCAAATAAACACACATAAGACCTGATTTAATGTGTAACACTATACACAACACACTTAAATACCAATTATAAGTATCTTAAACGATATAGGGGAACAATATGCCACAGTGCTGACGTCTCAACAGCAGTTCCAACCAAGATGTAAGATAAGCCCTTTCAACACACCATGGTGACTCATCAACCACAAAAGCTTTCGGTGTGTCAGGGTGTTTCAATAAGGGGGCTGTGGTAAAGTTTTGTTTGAGTTCCGTGGCTGCTCTCTCTGCCTGAGGGGTCCAAACTAGTCTTTTGACATTGCCTTAAGCAGAGACGTTAGCGGGGCCGCAATCAAGCTCAAATTATGAATAAAGTGGCGGTAGAAGTTGGCGAAACCAAGAAACCTCTGTAGGTCACCAATAGTGTGGGGAATGGGCCAATTTACCATGGCCTCTACTTTATGGTCTTACAGAATGACACCCATGGGGCTAATGATATAACTCAGGAAGGAGACTGACCCCTGATGGAACTCACATTTCTCTCCTTTGACATAGAGCTGATTGTCTAGCAACCGAGTGTGTTGTGCAGACGAATGAGAGTGGGCAAATCCGGAGAGTAAACCAAGATGTCATTAATATATTAATAGCGATGACGAAACAGCCCAGCATGTCCTGGAGTAAGTTGTTAATGAAAGATTGAAACACTGAAGGAGCGTTCCTCAACCTGAAAGGCATCACTAAATATTCATGTTGCCCCTGTTGGTGAGAGAGGCCATTTTCTACTCATCGCCCTCCCTAATTCTAAAGAGGTTGTATGAGCTACGGATGTCTAATTCTGTGAAAATTGTCGCCCCTGTGGTAGAGGGTAGGAATAGGGCTTGGTGATAATCAATACACAGCTGAAGGCTGCCGTATTGAAACGTACAATGCCTTATATACCCCTGGGCAAGAGCCTCCCGTATGTATTCCACCATGGTAGCCTCCTCAGCTTGAATAAGCGGATAAACCCGTGATTTAGGAGGTGTCGTATTGTCAATTAAATCGATGGTACAGACATAAAATTGATGTGAGGGTAATTTAGGGGCTGTGCACTCTGGGACCTGGAGTCCGGCGGTAAAGCGGAGGTAGGCAGACCCACAGGCATGACAGGTTAACTTGGGCCATTTGTTGAAATGCCAGTTAGTAATGTACTGTAATGTAATGATCTGATTTATTTAGTAACTTTGGTCACAAATCAGGTTTTAAATGCTGCAGTAAAATGTCTTCATGTTTGGTTTATGTATAATAACAGACTCGGGGAAGTTGTTTATTTTTGTTGTTTATTTTTTTTTATAGATAATTTGATTAAATGTTAAAACCTTCCCAAAACAAACTGTCTTTGGGAATGTGGACAGAATATTCTGCAATAAAATGATTTTGCGCATTGTACATAACACAATTTGATAGGCTGTTATTTGATAAATAACTCATTGACAGCACTTTTTAAGTTACATTAGGGCACAAAAAAAAAAGAACAGCAGCAATAGGTTGTCAAAACTAAACTCCTCTGTCCACATCATGAATGGGCCATTCCCATTATGCATCTTATTGGACCGATTACCACCACATGTTCCTCATAAATATTATCCTTGAAAACTGATAGTTGATTATGTGATAGTATGTGCAGCGGACTGAAAAAAGGGTTAAATTATTTTCATGATTAATAAATATTTTCATAGTTAAAATAAATAATATAAAATAAAAATAAAGGGACCCTTAACATTTTTTATTTTATTTTTCTTTATTCCATTTAATTGAATTACATTTCACAGTCTGCTTTAACCTTTAGTATAATTATAATTATACTGTTGTTTGTTTGGATCAACTAAGGCTAATAGGTCATTTTCGTTTTAGAACACTACCTTTATCCTGTCCAGTCATCTCAAATGATCTTTTCCTTCCCTCAATTCTTGATAAAGGATTCAGCAACTGGGACAGAGCAGGGATTAATTCATTGCACAACTTGTATGCTGAGGGCATTTTGTATCCTTTCAGTACCTAGTAGAAAAGTTTTCAATCCACAAACATAATTTTTTCCGTTACCTTCAGGTAGCCAATTTTGCCAAGGCTATGAATCCCCAATTTCCATCATCCCCAGAACCCACGTCCTTTGACGAGTTTTTAAAACCATTACCAACACTTAAGAAAATGATTTCACAACTTTATAGTCATATTAGTGCCATTCAGGATACATCCTTAATGAATCTTAAAGAACAGTGGGAGGGAGATATGGGTGTGCCGCTCACTGAAGATAATTGGCAGCAAATATTATACAGAATTCATTCATCTTCTATATGTGCCAAGCATGGAATACTTCAGTGCAAACTTCTTCATCGAGTGTACTGGACAAAAGTCAGACTTAACAAAATGTATCCGGAGGTGGACCCAACATGCATTCGCTGCCGTCAGGGTCCTGCTTCACTGATACATATGTTTTGGTTATGCCCGTCATTGCTCAAGTTCTGGACTGAAGTTTTCTCAACATTATCTGAAGTTTTGGAGATACAGTTTGAGCCCAACCCTGTTACAGCACTATTTGGTGTGCTACCATCTTGACTGTTGATCCCGAAGCGATGTTCTGACTTTGTAGCGTTTGTGTCTCTACTGGCAAGACGTCTCGTTTTGTTGAAGTGGAAGCATTCAGTTCCTCCTACACACCCAGAATGGATTAGAGATGTCCTTCATTACAGCACTTCAGAGAGAATCCGATGCACCCTGAATAGTTCTTCTTCAAAATTTGAAAAATCATGGCATCCTTTCTTTACATTCATAGAAAGGCTCTCACTTACAGCCATTCCGGAGTAGTGGTGGAATGTGTCTCCCTGTGCTCAAGGTTTGGTTATTTGTCAGTAACCGAAGCCATGTGAAAGATTGATACTAAGTTGGGTGTACAGCCCCTGAGGATTGTGTGTGTATGTGTGTATGCATGTATGCATATGTGTATATATGTATATGTGTATGTGTGTGAGTTTGCATGTGTGCATCTGTGTATACGCTTATCCTTATCCTTACCAATCTTTTATTTATTTATTTATTTAATTTATTTAAAATATATATATTTTTTTCTTTTCCTTAGTTTAATTTAATTTAATTTTAATTTATTTATTATTTATTATTATTATTTTTATATATATTTATATATATATTTATATATATATATATATATATATATATATTATATATATATATATACACTAAGTAAAGAAAAACACTAAGTAAAGGAAGGGAGAGTACAGTACTGTATGGAGGCAAGTATATACATGTGTAAAGTGCGCTATGCAGGTACAGAAGTAAACAGCATCGTATAAAAAGTATAACAGTAGCAGCAGAATGTGTACTGGGCTCATATTAATGGGTGCATGTCAGAGTCAGAGTTCAGCCAGTTTCAGAGCGGAAGTGGGGAGGAGGTGTTCACCAGCCTGATGGCTTGTGGATAGAAACTGTCTGTCAGCCTGGCTGTTCTAGACTTCACACTCCTGTAGCGTCGGCCCGGCGGTAGGAGCGTGAAGAGGCTGTGTTGGGGGTGTGTACTGTCCCTGATGATGCTGTGGGCCCTCCTGATGACCCTGGTCCTGTAGATGTCCTGCAGTGAGGGGAAGGCTGCTCCAGAAATGGACTGTGCAGTCTTGATCACTCCCAGGAGAGCCTTCCTATCCTGAGCGGTGCAGTTTCCGTACCAGACAGCGAGCGATGAGTTCTGCGTGCTCCCCTCGGCCATAACCCCTCTCTGTCTGTTGGGGTTGAGGGCCTCAAATCGAGCATAGAACTCATTTAACTCGTCTGGTAGTGTAGTGTGGCTGGTAGTGACCTCTCTGCTTCTCTATTGATAGTCTGTGATGTGTCTCAGTCCTTGCCTCATGCGCCGGGAGTCCACAGAGGTGTAGCATCCCTCCAGCTTCACCCTGTACTGTCTCTTGGCTTGTCTGATAGATCTACGCAGGTCGTATCTGGCCCGTTTGTAGTCTTCAGCGTTGCCTGAGAGAAATGCAGTGGAGCGAGCACGTAGCATGGACCGAACATCACAGTTTATCCAGGGTTTCTGGTTGGGATAAGTTCTGCAGCGCTTTGTTGGAACAATGGTTTCTATGCAGGTGCTGATGTAGCTGGTTACTCCAGAGGCATAGTCCTCTAAGTCAACAGTACAGTCTTCTCTAACAGCAGCAGTTCTGAACACCTCCCAATCTGTAGTGTCAAAGCAGTCCTGAAGCACCAGATCAGTTTCTGCAGTCCACATTATCGGTCTGGAAACAAATCCAAGACCATTATGTCTGTGCACGGTGAAAAATGCTGGACAGTGGAGTGGTCTGCCCTCTAGAGTATGTGAACAGTTATGATCATGACGCAGCCTGTTGTTTATCTCTGCTATAAATCAGCTTCTTCGTCCAGCCTGCCTTATAAGGTAGTAGAGCACCCAGTCGTGTCCAGACCTAATGCATGAATACGGATGCTGGTCCTGCAAATGTCGTCTCTGTTGATGTGCGTGTAACTGTTAGGAAGCTGTAGTTGTGACAGTTTGTACATGATTTTAGGTGTGACTTTGAGAAATCAAGAGTAAAACAAGTGACTTTATTAAATATCACATAAATAAAGAACCTCATGTCAGCATGGACAATTCTGATCTCGGCACTAGTATTTAACACGGAGGTCTGAGTCCGCAACATCCTGACAGGCTGATGCAAGGTGATTAAGATGGGTAGCATCACCTCTTCCTCACTGATCCTTAATATCAGTGCCCCTCAGGGCTGTATACTTGGCCCTGTCTTTTTCTAGCAGAGTCTGGAAGCAAACATCACATTATCTGTAAAACAGCTGGAGATGAAAGGAGGACAGCCTTTACAGCAGGACAATGTTTCTAAACCAGAAAAGGCTACTCAAACACTTCTCAGATAGCAGTGAGGTTTTCACCATGACTCTCAACGACCCAGTCACTTTAATTGTACACTCACACTGTGTTCTCCTAACACAGAGGAGAATTACAAAACGAACCCCATTATTATTATACAGGTGTGGCCATTCCCATACCGTCCCCTGAGGTAACAACCCTTCATAACCAGTTAATGTGCTGATATCCCATTGTTTTGGTTTGTCGCAGTACTTAAGCTCTCACAAAGCACTGATGTTAATTATGTAAAAGTTGTTACCCAGAGCAATGGAGATCATTCTGAGAACTGTTTGGAGCAGAAAGGGTGTAGAACGTCAGTGAAGAAACTTTTCATCTACAACTGCAGTAGCTGTGTCTGCTGAGGCTTCATCCTCGTCAACCGCAGTGGCATTTAAAGTTCTCAGCTCTGTTAGATGGTGTTAGATATGAAGGCGGCATTTGTCACAGCTAACCACTGCAGCCTACTTGATCAGCTAGATAGCCGTGCTGGTCTGTCTGAATGCACCCTGAACTGGATTCAAACATACAATCCAGAAAGACAACTTTATCTCAGTCTCAGAAATCACATGTTGAAGAACTATGACCTGCAGTGCTGTGATGAAGTATGTGTCTGATTTCTTCTATTGTTGTTCATTTGTCACATTGAAATGTTTGAGTTTTGATAGAAACACGACCCAAAAAGTTTCACCTTTGGCTCATCAGTCCACAGAAGTCTTGGAGGGGGATTAACTAGATGTTGTTTGATGAATGTGAGGTGGGCCTTTGGGTTCTGTTAGGTGGTTTTGCTCCTTGCATCTCTCCCATGAAGAACATTTCTGGTCGGCACCTTTCTAATTGTGGAATCATGTACATTGAGCCCCTGCAGTTCTTTAGATGTTCATCTGGGTGTTTGATCTCCTGTATAAGTCGTAGATGTGCTTTTGGTGAAATGTTGGTAGGTTGGCCACTTTTAGAAAGGTTCACCACTGTTCCACCACTGTTCCATTTGTGGATTACAACAAGCAGATTGTCCCAGTCACCTTCATTTTACACTCACAGTGTGTTCTCATAACACAGAAGAGAATTAGAAAACAAAGTTTTCTATTCCTGTTTTTCAGGGTTTGGGCTCGAACCCTTCCAGTGAAAGATGATGCCAATGCTACAGCACACAAAGATGATTTACACAGTTACATTAACATGCAAAAACATGCATACCCCTGTTCAAAATGTCTGTTACTGTAAATAATTGATTAAGTAAAAGATGTACAGATTCTCCAAAAGGCAGAATTTTATCCCAAGGGTATCCCTTTGGTATGGGTATCCCAAGATACACTGGCATACAAAAAGTAACATGATATCAGTATGTAAATAAATTATGAAGGGGTGTTACCTCATCTATATGAGCTGTAAGGTGTTATCTTGTGAGTGAGGTTGAACACAGGCTGGCATGCTCATGGCAAGGAGACGTGTGTTATCAATGTCTGAACGAGGCATGATAGTTGATGCCAGACAGATGGGACATTCCATTTCCTAAGTTGTGCGTTTTTTAACATTCCTCATTCCACAGGGCCACATGTGTACAGGTACCACATCTTAGAAAGCATTACCACCCCTAGTGGACAGCTCAGTGGCCAGCCACGGGTGCTTAATAAAGGTGAACGGCAATGTCTGGCTAGAACTGTCTATGTGAACAGACATAGCGTATATCCCGCAGGTCAGTGCAGCATTCTTCAGCTTCCATGAGCAGAAGACCCACCAGGATGCCACTGTTAACAACACCACATTGGACACAGCACCTCACCTGGGCTTGTGAGGTTGCTAACTAGACCCTAGAGGACTGGCAACATGTGGCGTGGTCCAATAAGTCATGGTACTAGTTGTTTTGGGGCTAATGGTAGACTTTGTGGGAGGTGCAGACCCTATGAAGCCAACAAGGCGCAGGCTGGTAGTGGCTCCATACTGTTGTGAGGTGCGTTCTCATGGCACAGGTTGGGTCTGTTGGGCCTCAGTGATCACTTTGTGACCATTTGCAGCCCTTCATTGACTTCATGTGCCCCTTTAATGATGACACCCACCATTGGGACCAAAGTAGCATTCCGGAGAGTTCAGATGAATGCTGTGGCCTGCATGTTCACCAAACATGAGTCCAATTTAGAACATTTCACTATAATGCCTCCTTTAAACTTTGCCTTGCTATGTGTTCAGCCAGCGTACAGCCCCACTACTTATACAGACGTGGCTGTTACCACATCGTATATACATAGAAAGGGTGTAGAACGTCAGTGAAGAAACTTTTCACCTACAACTGCAGTAGCTGTGTCTGTCGAGGCTTCATCCTAGTCAACCTCAGTAGTGCTTAAAGTTCTAAGCTCTGTTGGATGGTGTTAGATTTGAATGCGGCATTCGTTACAGCTAACTACAGCAGCCTACTCTATCACCTAGATAGCCGGGCTGGTCTTTAAGAATGCGCTCTGAACGGGCTTCAAACATACAATCCAGAAAGACAACCTCATCTCAGTCTCAAAAATCACGTTATGACTTGCAGTGCTGTCTAATTTCTTCTATTGTTGTTCATTTGTCACATTGAAATGTTTAAGTTTTGATTAGATAAAGAAACATGACCCCACTTGCCTAATTATAAAATAGCAGTTACTAGGAACAATTTGAGCTCATTCAGAAGACCAAGGACAGTGGAATGGTTTGAGCACAGTGAGTAAAGGCATGTTTAGAGTAGAAAGGGTGTAGAACTTCACTGAACAAACTTCTTTCCAACTGTTAAGAATGAAGGTGGATCCATCGTGCTCCGGGCTTGTGCTGCAGCCGGTAGCACAGACAACATTGCACCAGTAGAGAGAAGAACAGATTCAAAGGAAATACCAGCAAATTCTGGAAACAAACATCATGTTATCTGTAAAACAGCTGGAGATGAAAGGAGGACAGCTTCTACAGCAGGAGAATGTTTCTGAACCAGACACAGCTACACAAACATTTCTCACCTACAGTTGCCGTAGCTGTCTGCTAAGCCTTCCCTATGTGCTCTGGTACACAGACCCGCTAAGCCAAATGATACTTTAAGTGAAGTTTCAGATTTCTGTCAGTCATTCTTCCAACGACTGACAGATTACTGATTCTGGGTGACTTTAAAATCTATGTATGTTGCCCTACAAAGCCTATGGTGAATATTTTTAACAATCTTCTTGATTCCTTTAATCTTACTCATTCTCAAGGCCATACCTTAGACCTAGTTATCTCATTTGGACTGCCTGTATAAAGCATCCAATTTGAGGATACACTTTTTTCTGATCATAGGCTGATTTTTTTTTTTACTGTTTTACCTTATCAGAACATTTCTTATTTCTAAGGTACCTTATTATTCCTGTTGGCCTATAAACTCTCTTCATGATGGTTATTTTTCACATGTTTACATGAAGAGTCCTGTAACAAGCATTGTTGAGGCAGCACCTCCTCATGTAAAACTCTTTTTCAATTATCTTGCACCACTGTTCTTGACCATGTGGCTGATTTAAAACTCAGCCATGGCTAAACACCTCTACCCAGGCTCTCGGACATGAATATAGGCAAGCTGAACAAAAATGGAAAAAAAAATAAGCTGCAGGTTTATGATAACTTAAATATCTGACTAATTTCCAAAAAGCTGTAAAGGCAGATGGGGAAGTCATCTAGAAGTCATCACAGACCCAAGATTTTGTTCAGTACATTTAACGCTGTCCTAAAGGCATCCTGGTCTACTCTTGTTGCATCATCTAAAGTTTTTATTAACAAAGTTGGAAAAAGGTCAAAAAACAGGTCAAGAATTAATCCTTCCATTCATGATCCATCATTTGATGTACAAGGTCTTCAATCTTTTGAATCTGTCTCTTATTTTTATTTTTTATTTTTTGGAAAAATATGGTATCTCAAATGAAATCTTCAGCTTCTTCCTGGTATATCATTCCCTCTGGTCTCCTAAAAGAGTCGTTTGATGTAACAGGGCCCAGTACCGTATCTATTGTTGTATTGTTATCTCAGAATGTCAGGCACAAAGAACTTGGCACGATGCAAGCAGAGCTAAAAGACAGAGGAGTTTTATTTAACATACTGGAAGCAGAGCACAACAGCAAATAAAAAGCTAGCATTAAAACAAGGCAATGTTGGGTCAGGAACAAGCAGAGGTCAAAACTGGGAGATCAAACAAGCCAGCAAAAAGAATCAGAAGAGAAATCCAAAAGAATGGTCAGAAAAACAAAAGGGGCGTGAATAACCAGCGAGAATAAAGCAGACAGAGCCAAGGGGGAATCGAGAGAGCAAGAGTCAGAGCCAAAGGGAGGTCAGAAACATCGATAGGAAAATCACACGGACAACACTTGGAATTACAAACCAAGCTTGACAAAACTTTGCACTGCGTGTGAGGGGGTTTATATGCAGGTGTGTAAATGGTGTCAGGTGAAGCAAATCAAAACTCGGCAAAGTAGACTGTGAATGATTGTGTGAGTGCAATGTAATCAGGTAGTGCACTCTGGGAAAAGAAGGCTGGGAGATTGGCAGTGTCAGGGTTCAGTCTGGTTTTAAAGCTCTTCATAGCACAGAGTCTGCCTTGCTAATTATAACCTTCCCTTAGCTTTAGCACAATCTAGGAATGCTGTGAAGGCAGGGTTGTGGACCAAAGTTCTAGGTTCTAGGAGTAGTGACTTGTTTAACTAGCTTCGAATGAGGACACTTTAAACCCACAAAATCTCTTGAAAATATTACTGTTTGTATTTTGTCATTAACAAGATCTGGGTCTTAAATAAAACACAGATAAAAGAAGTAAAAGAAAAATAATGAAGAGCTGGTACAATGGAACTCTCAACAATACCAGTACAGAGTTCACCTTTTAAAAGTTTACCTTGGTTAGTAATTAACCCCTTACTGCAGAGGTTCTAAATTACTGGCTCACTGTAAATCTATTATCTATCCTCTGTTTGAGTTTTCCCCAATTAGCACATTCAATTAGCAGCTTATTAGTTTCACCCAAGTTATGAGTATGCTAATATTTATAATTTATTTTAAATTCCTATTTAAATTTCTTGTATTTTAAGTGAATAAAATTCTATTTGGTTTTCAAGGTTCTCCCTTTTAAATATTCAAATTAGTTAACTTATGATTTAGTTTTAAACAGACTGAAGTTGTAAATTTAAGCAACCGTTTTAGCAAAGTTTGTTTGCTAATACAATCTTTGTATAATAATAAAATCAGCTTCGCCTACTCTGCTACGTGACTCAAGGTGGGGCAATGCTAATTTGGTGAGGATAGCTCAAAGTGACCACTGGGTTACGTAAATACTTACTGTTGGCTGCTGATTCGGGGAGCTGTTAGAGCTTAGCGCTGTCTTTGGCACTGTTGACCATGGCATTCTAATTAAAATGCCTTGAATTTATGATTGGTCTTCATTGAACAGTCTTAGACTGGTTTACATCTTACCTGAGCAACAGGGAATTTACAGTTAATGTTGGAAACCTCTAGTTTTCCTCTATTGTTAACCTTACATTTGGGGTCCCACAAGGTTCCATTTTATTTAGGGTCAGTCCTCTTTCCTTTACATAAGCTCCCTCTGGGTAGCATTATTAGGAATTATAATATTTCATTCCATTGCTTTGCTGATGACACCCAGCTTTACTTGCTTTTGAAACCAAATTCCCTAAGGGATGTAAGTGGTCTTAGTGAATGCCTAAATGATATAAAATTATTGGTGGCCAATACCTTTCTACAATTAAATGAACAAAAATCAGAAATTCTTATTGTTGACCCTTCTAAATTTGTGGGAAATGTGTCTAAAAGTCTTGGCACTCCATCGTCTTACGTCAAACCCAGTGTGTTGGTGTTATCTTTGCTCAAGACTTCAGATTTGATAAGCAAATCTGCCAGAGTAAGTCACTCTTGATGAGTGCCTGCTAAATACCAGAAATGTCCTCTAAGTGTATACAATGGAATTTGAAGCGTTTACTGTCTGAGCATTATGTGTCCTCAGTAGTGAACTAAACTGGTAGAGAGAACAATACCACAGGACGACTGACACACTATATAGTGCACTATTTCTGTAACAGGGAGTGTTTCTGAACACATCACCTAAGCTGTAAGCCCCTCCCCCTCATCCTCCTTAGGGGTTTCAATTCCAGTGCAGATTCATCACTATAAAAGGCACAGCATAGCCGAAATTTTCTTGTTCTACTGGGAGACCTGCACACCCCACTGGGAGACCTCCTTAGACAGGTACTGTACTTATTTATATGCGTTATTGTTTTGATTGCATTATGACTTGTAAATGACTATTATTTGAAACATGAGAAAGAGAGAGAGAGTTTTGACTTTTCAAGAACCTTGAGTATAATATTAAACTTGAAGAACAAAAAGGATATTGCCAACTATAAACTACAGTGTCCATAGTTTGGTTTTAAAATACAGGGCTGGATGTCGGCATGGAGCAGACAGACACCCGCAGTGGGTGTAGGGTTGGGCGGGGATCACTGGTCATGATGTTATTGAACTTTAACACACAAACAGCTTCTCTTTAACTACACAGATAACCAATGCTGTCATTCCCATTACAGCCAGATAATCTTCTGGCAAAATCATCTTTTTCATTCATTTTTTGGCTTAAACATAGTTTGGCTTTTAGATGATGTACTCTCTCTCTTATATCTTGTGGAGCTTCTAGCACCTTTATTTAACAGTGACAGGTACACGTATGGGAATGCTACATTTCCAAATATGCACCTGACTTAGTGACATAAAATAATGCCCTGCTAAAAACATGTCTCTTCATTCATTTATTAGTGCTGGTTGTGACCTCTGTGCCATCATATTTAGCCTAAAGCCCTATTGAGATGGTATCAGTTCTAACGTGGAGTAACGTAATTAGGACCAAAAAAATAAGGACCAATCCGCACGGGATAAGGAATCGTCCCATAAATGGCTGAGATGGGAGTGGCTACTTGATTTACACATTTACAAAAGCATGCGCAAATCAACCCAAACCAACCCACCAAAACTATCCAGCTATCCAGTCCAGTGGGCATCATCCTGTGACCACTGATACAGTAGAGGATGATAATCTTCTTATAACCCACTTACATTAATAATGAAACTGTAGTTAGCTTACTAAATGTTCAGAACCGTATGTGGGCTTCAGGCTAGGTAAGCTAAAAAACTCACCTAAAGCTGCCAGAAGCGTCACACCTCTGAGGAAGCCTTTGACTCAAGTTCACATCTGCTGGATGTGAGTGTTGTATGTTGTACGGTACCTGAGGTTCACCACAGACTTAAATAACCCGAGCAGACAGAGAGGTCCATTTTAAATCTGAAATGAGTATTATAAATAAACAATAACCTGTATGTTTACTGAGCACTGTATTTACACGCTGTATAAGGCTATACTTTTCTTTTTAGAGGAAGACAGAAGAGCTCATCAAGGGGAAAGAAATGGACAATGGCTGTGGTAAAGAGACAAGACCACCAAAATACATGCTGATGACCGCCTTAGAGGACGAGCCTGAAGTGGTTGCTCAGAGCCAGGTACTGTAGAAGGGTTCTAGGTCTTATTGCAATGTAGGTTATTGAGCATTTTGGTGCAGTAAACAGATTAGAACATCCACAAGTCACAGATTTAACTGGTTAATGGATTATACACTCATTGCTTCAAATTTGCGTTCTTAGTGAACCACAAATTATATATATATATATATCTTATATATATATCTTGGTGACTCCTTTCACTCAAAGATCAATAGACCATGACAGCTGTTTGTCCTCCCACCTTTACTGCCCATTTTTGCTAGGATAAAAGCTATGCGAGTAATGAGAACCCACATCATAAAACACTGTTATAATAAAGATAATCATGTTAAATATCACCACATATTAATTCATATTTATCCTTAACAGTTTATAAATCCTGCAGTCATTGCAGCAGCAGCACATGCTGTTGTTGCTGGCGTGTCCTTGTTTGGAACCAGTGTTGACCGAATATCCCAAGCCATAAACACCAACAGAAATGTCAGCATTGAAATCACCAATAAAAGCAGCAAATACATTTTGACCAATCCGAGGTAAGTACAGACTGTGATGGGCTTCTGGGTTAGAACCTGCAGAACAGACTGTCTCTGGAACCGTCAGAGCTTTACATCCACAACTTAACTAGCTCAGAGAAATACTGAACACGTTTTCAGAGAGAACGTTCAGAAGGTCTGGAGAAAATAAAAGCAGCTTTAAACCTGCATGTCCTGAAGAAAAGGCTCAGTGACCGTACAGCTTTAGCAGTTCCCACGTGGTCTCCCGGGTGGTTGTTAGGGTGCTGATGGGTTTTTGAGTAGTTGTTAGGGTATCTATGGTAGTAGGATGTTAGCTGGTGTTGCTATTTTACCTGCTGTAGTTCCTAGGGCCTTGCTAGATGATGGTGTGGTGTCCCAGGTGAGTGCTAGGATTTTGTTTGGTGGCTGCTAGGAAACCTTAAATGTTTAGCAGTCTGTTGCTAGGCGGCTGCCACTTTATTCGCTATGTGTATCTGTTCAGTCATTGACATGTCACACTGCTTAAAAGCTGGCCTCTAAAACTAAAAAGTCCTGGCTATTGGCGAACCTACAACTAAACAACCCCAGGATTTCTGTGGACTGAAAAGATGGAACATTTTGTTTTTTTATGTTATATTAAAACCAGCTGGATGATCTGAAACATTTCAGTGTGACGGATTAACAAGAGCAGAAACAATCGGTTAATGACAAAGTGGACCCCTAAATAGTAATGCTTGTGTCTTTAGCCTCATGCTGTCTGTCTGCCTCTTTGTCTGGTACATACCTACAGTATATTCTACATAATCTTAATAGAACTGTAATCTCTCTTCCTGTGTAACAGGACCTACACCAACAGGGGATACTGTTACCATCCTCCACAACCTACCATCACAAAGGATGTCCACCAAGTGTGCTCCTTCTCCAAAACTGCGCACACGGCCTGTGGTTCTTCAGGGGTTCTGATGTACCAAATCCTCAATAAAGAAAAAAAGGATGTTGGTGAACTGGCCATCATGTTCTCTGTGCCTTTTGACTACAACTGGAACAAGAACATGTTTGCTCTTGGCATTTATAACGCAAACCATCCGTGTGATGATAAACTATTCAATGAGATGTATAAACGCACTGGCCCATTCACCAGAGGAGCAGGTACAGGGAACAACATAACATTTCCTAAAATAAAACCATTCAGTGAGATGTATCATGGTGCTAGTGATCCATTCAGCAAAGGAGAATATACAGGAAGTGTCATACAACCTTCGAATGAAGGACCACTGGTGAAAGGGACAATGTCTGCTTATGGGAGTTCGATTATTAGGGTTGAACTGTGGGATAAGTAGTCCTGCAAGTCTGGCACATACAGTGCAGTCCAAAAGTCTTAGTCCATCTAAGCTCTGCTGGAGGAAGTCAAATTTGATCTCACGAATCCTTCACTGCAAAAATTCAGTATGATTGAAGAACACAGGTTTGGTTTAACTACGCTCATCTAATTTACATTCCAGCCAATCAGCTTAGGAGATATTATGGATGTAATCAGTAAATTTAATGGATCTACTAGCCTTCTGGATATTAGCCCAGCTTCTCTGTTTTTAATAGTTCTACAGATTATTGGCCCTGCAGCAGCTATAATTAATTCTTTATTGTCTGCAGGATGTGTTCCTTCTTATTTTAAGCATGCTACTGTTCAGCTATTACTGAAGAAACCCAATCTTGACCCTGCTGTGCTTAAGAATAACAGGCCGATATCTAAATGTTACAGGTACGGCATGTCAGTACCAACATAACAGTTAAGCTCCTGAAAAACAGGAGAGAAATGACGAAGTTCTCTGCAGCTATTTATGTTCATTATGCTCCTTTTCTTTGAATTCACTGATTGTTCAATGTCTTTTTAAGTACAAATAATTTTTATTCTCATTTCCAATGCAAATACAAAATTACAACAATAAAAATTTACATCAAAAATATTTCTTTAATCTAGTCTCTTCTTATTCTCTAATGTATGCTATTTTGATGCTTTCAATTAACTAGTTAGTTGGGTTCTGTTTAACAGAATACACTGATAAACTGCACCATTGGCACTATAACAGTACGCTAGCACACCACACATGTCACAGATGCAACAGAAGTAGTTTAGCATTGTGCTGCAATGAGTGCTCTTACCATACAGCAACTATGGTACATTTAATACAACATGATGTATCTTCATCTACACTCATTTTAATACAATGCAAAACAACAACAAGCAACATACATACATATACATACAAAGAAAAGACATGGTGAAGAGTGTTATGTCAGATAATCCCCTATAAATTCCCTATAATGTTACTGATAAGTTCCAAACTGGGTTTGAAAACGGCATTCTACAGAGACCACTCTTCTGAGGGTTTCTAATGACATGTTAATGTTATCCGATGCGGAAGTCACATATGATTCAATGGTGCAATTGATCTAATTAAACTTAACGAGTCTTCACAAGATTCTGATTAGCATATTACATACACTTGGCACTCATCTAAACTAATGAAAAACATTCTGGCCAATATATAAACCAGTAGATGCTGGTCAACTGCTAAATCAGCCAGGATCATGCTTGCCAACATATAAACCAGTAAAGAGCTTGCTCTTCAACTGCTAAACCAGCAAAGACCAAGCTGGTCAACTACTAAATCAGCAAAGACCAAGCTGGTCAACTGGTAAACCAGAAAAGTCCATGCTGGTCAAAGGCTAAATCAGTAAGGACCATGCTGGTCAACAGATAAACCAGCAAAGGCCATGCTGGTCAACAGATAAACCAGCAAAGACCATACTGGTCAACAGATAGTACAGCAAAGACCAAGCTGGTCAACTGATAAACCAGAAAAGTCCATGCTGGTCAAAGGCTAAATCAGTAAGGACCATGCTGGTTAACTGGTAAACCAGCAAAGACCATGCTGGTCAACAGATAAACCAGCAAAGGCCATGCTGGTCAACAGATAAACCAGCAAAAGCCATGCTGATCAACAAATAAACCAGCAAGGGCCATCCTGGTCAACACGTATACCTTGTGGGCCAACAGCTTGACCAGCGAAGATAATGCTGGTCAAGTGCTAAATCAGTAAGGAGCATGCTGGTCAACTGCTAAACCAGGTTTAACATACTGGTACTGGAGTCTTTTTTAAAATATCATATGAAATGAAATGCCATAATTAAAGTCATAACTGTCATAATTTTTAATTAAAGTCAGGAAAGTCATCCTACCAGAGTCATCCTACCAGAGACAACATTACTGTACATAATTGGGTGTTAGCGGAGCTTCTAGCCAAAGCGGATTAAGCTCTGCCATCAGGAAGCCGTCTCTCAACTCACTCACTCACTGTGCTACTCCAGTCAGAGGTTCTAGTGTACAGAGGGAACTATCTTCATGGTGTACTGGAGATACCTGGATGGTGCTCTATGTGACGTTTTATATACAGTGAGTCCAAGAAGTATTTGATCCCTTGCTGATTTTCTTCGTTGGCCCACTAATAAAGACATGATCATTCTATACTTTTAATGGTAGATGTATTCTTACATGGAGAGACAGAATATTAAAAAGAAAATCCAGAAAATAAATCTAAGGAATATATATTAATTGATTTGTATTTCATGGAGTGAAATAAGTATTTGATCCCTCTTGCCAAACACACTCAATACTTAGTGGCAAAGCCTTTGTTTGCAAGCACAGCGGTGAGACGTTTGTTGTAGTTAACCACAAGTTTAGCACACACACCAGGGGGAATTTTGGCCCACTCTTCTTTGCAGATCCTCTCTAAATCATGAAGGTTGGTGGGCTGTCGCTTGGCAACTCTGACCTTCAGCTCCCTCCATAGATTTTCGATCGGATTGAGGTCTGGCGACTGGCTGGGCCACTCCATGACCTTAATGTGATTCTTCTTGAGCCAATCCTTTGTTGCCTTTGCTGTATGTTTAGGGTCGTTATCATGTTGGAAGACCCAACCACGGCCCATTTTCAGATCCCTGGCAGAGGGGAGGAGGTTGTCCCTCAGGATGTGCGTGGGTACATGGCTCCATCCATCTTCCCAGTGATGCGGTGAAGTAGCCCTGTACCCTTGGCAGAGAAACACCCCCAAAACATTATGCTTCCACCTCCATGCTTGTCGGTGGGCACAGTGTTGGGGGGGTCATAGGCAGCCTTTTTCTTCCTCCACACATGGCGGGTGGAGTTGAGGCCAAAAAGTTCAAGTTTTTGGTCTCGTCTGACCACAAAACCTTCTCCCAATAACTTGGTTCATCTTTCAAAATGATCATTGGCATACTTGAGGCGCGCCTCCACATGGTGCTCTCTTCAGCAGGGGTACCTTTCGGGCACTGCAGGATGTGAATCCATTGTTGCGCAAAAGTGTTGCCAATTGTTTCCTTGCAAACTGTGGTCCCAGCTGCCTTCAGGTCATTTGCTAACTCCTGCCGCCGAGTGGTTGCAGGACGATTTCTGACCGTTCTCAGCATCATTGCCACCCCCACGAGGCGAAATCTTCTTTGGAGCACCGGGCCGAGGTCTGTTGATTGTCATGTTATACTCTTTAAAACTTTCTGATAATTGCACCAATAGTTGTTTACTTTCACATCCAACACCTTACTAATCTTTTTGTAGCCCATTCCAGCTTTGTGAAGGTCAACAATTCTGACTCTGAGGTCCTGTGACAGCTCTTTGGTTTTACCCATGTTGGAGAATTGAAATCTGTGTTATCTGTCTGATTCTGTGGACAGGTTTTTTTCACACAAGTGATTAGTGAGAACAGGTGGCTTCAGGTAAGGTAACAAGTTGATTGGGAGTTTCTAACTGGTCTGTAAAAGCCAGAACTGCTAATGAATACTAAGGGATCAAATACTTATTTCACTCCATGAAATACAAATCAAATAATAAATAAACCTTAGATTAATTAACTGGATTAACTTTTTAATATTATGTCTCTCCAAGTAACAAAAAATCTACCATTAAAAGTATAGAATGATCATGTCTTTATTAGTGGGCCAACGAAGAAAATCAGCAAAGGATCAAATACTTCTTGGACTCACTGTATATATATATATATATATATATATATATATATATATATATATATATGTATTATATAAATATATTATATATATATATATATATATATATATATATATAATATATATATATATATATATATATATATATATATATGAATGTAATAAAGTATAATAAAAAGCCAGTAGAAATATAAATGTTTGTTTATTGGATGATACCTTAGAAGCTTAATATTTTTTGCTATTAACCGTGAGCATGCTGATAGTACTGGACATGGTTGTCATACAAATACATCACAAATACACTTCAGCATGCAGTGCTTAAGGCACTAAGTTAGAGATTTGACCTTGACTTTGTGTCAACACTACAGCGAAGCTACTGGCATGTCTACAAATCCAACAGTTCAACTTTCATTATGCACGTGCCTGACGGAGACATGGTCCCCTTCACACGATTGTGTTTCCCAGCAAATGTGATCTTGGCCCCTGTGCCTTCGGCTCTGGTGAAGGGGCCAGTTTCGTAGTACATCTGGTTGAAGAGGTTCTCATCGCAGGGCATGTGCTCTTTAAAAATGCCGAGTGCAAACCAGTTTTCATACAGGTTGTAGTCGAACGGGACGGAGAACATTATGTCCAGTTCTCCGACCCAATCTGTGTCATTATGTTTGCAGATCTCGTATGTCAGGACCCCAACAGCTCCACGGGCTGCTCCGCCAGTTTTGGAGAAGGAACAGGCCTCGACTGTCCTCTTGTGTATCGCAGGAGGTGGAGGGAGCTCGGAGTATCCGCTGACCATATAGAATCTAATATACGGAAAGAGAAATAATATGTTTGAATACAATCCAAATTCTATTACTTCTGTATTTACTTACTTATACCCATTATTCACTTTATTAGCCCCTCCCACCTCATCCTCATTTCAGATCTCACTTTTTCCCTGCAACTAAAACAAAGTTGTGAATATGCCATAGCACAGAAGAAACGATGGATCCTTTTGACTTCTGGTATCTGGTACCCCTCAGTCATGTAAACCATTTACACCTGTCGCACCTGACACGTCAGTGCTCCCGCTATAACCATCTGTCAATCATACACAGACATAAAATGAAGCGGTAGTAACTTCAGGCTCCTACAGATGGCGCTGCACGAGGCTGATGGGGCTATAAATCCCTGTGGGCTGTGAGTGACGGGATCCATAAATTGGGAAGAAGTGGTAAAGTGCCCTGAATGGCTCGTTCCATCAGTATGGTTCCAAAGCAGATGTTAATGATGGGCTTAAAGGAGTGACTGCATTTGGGTGTGCCAAAAACCACAGTGTGAAGTTAGTAGCTGAATCTGCGGGTGTATGGAAGCGTACAGACATACGTATCCGCACCGGCCCTTGTACAATTTGTGGGGCCTTAGGTAGTATGTATGGTAAATGTATAGCGCCTAGCGACTGGCTCTGACTACACGCAGTCGATCACAAAGCCAGTGTTGTACAGTAACTGTAATGCGTTAGTGTACTGTATGTTGGTGTATGATAACTCGGTAAGTGTAATACGTTAGTGTACTATAAGTAGTGTGTCAGTAACTCAGTAAGTGTAATGTGTTAGTGTACAGTAAGTAGTGTGTCAGTAACTCAGTAAGTGTAATGTGTTAGTGTACTGTAAGTAGTGTGTTGATGTACAGTAACTCAGTATGTGTAATGTGTTAGTGTACTGTAAGTAGTGTTGTGGTGTACAGTAACTCAGTAAGTGTAATGTGTTAGTGTACAGTAAGTAGTGTGTCAGTAACTCAGTAAGTGTAATGTGTTAGTGTACTGTAAGTAGTGTGTTGGTGTACAGTAACTCAGTATGTGTAATGTGTTAGTGTACAGTAAGTAGTGTGTCAGTAACTCAGTAAGTGTAATGCGTTAGTGTACTGTAAGTAGTGTGTTGATGTACAGTAACTCAGTAAGTGTAATGCGTTAGTGTACTGTAAGTAGTGTGTTGGTGTACAGTAACTCAGTAAGTGTAATGTGTTAGTGTACTGTAAGTAGTGTGTTGTGTACAGTAACTTAGTAAGTGTAACGTGTTAGTGTGCAGTAAGCAGTGTGTTGGTGTACAGTAACTCAGTAAGCGTAATGTGTTAGTGTACTGTAAGTAGTGTGTTGTGTACAGTAACTCAGTAAGTGTAACATGTTAGTGTACTGTAAGTAGTGTGTCGGTGTACAGTAACTCAAGTGTTAAGCGTTGGTGTGCTGTAAGTAGCGTGTTGGTTTACAGTAACTCAGTAAGTGTTAAGCGTTAGTGTGCTGTAAGTAGCGTTTTTGGTGTACAGTAACTCAGAAGATGTAATGAGTTGGTGTGCTGTAGCATGTTGGTGTTTCTATCAGGGTCCAGTGGTCACTTTGTTCTGAGCTTGTTTTGAGCTGTTGGACTGAGTTTTCTTCTAGCTAATGGAACCTGTTCTCCTCCAGTGTTCTGTGTGGTGATAATTTGAATAGACATCAGTGTCAGATTAATAAATTAGCTTCTATTAAAGACTGGTGGACATTAGATCCTAGGCCAAGTCTAAATGAAGGAACTTCTACTTTTACATTGGCTCAGTACAATCTCCACTTTAGCTCAACCACATGTTCTGAGCACCTCACAAACCACTGTTCAAAACACGTTCCGGGCCTTAGAGCTGAAAGAATCAACTGGGAATAATATTCGTCTCTTCTCACCTTGGGTGTTTTAAGATGTATTTTCTGCTGAGGTTGGAGATCAAAATGGTGATACTTCTGATTGTGTTTATACTCTGGGATATTTCCTCAACACTGGTGCCGGCGAGGGACGCGCCGGGTGATACAGGCAGTTCAAATTCCATAGTGAGCTGTGAAGCAGAGATGGAGAACATCTCATGAAGAAGCATTCTGAATCAAGATAACCACAAACATCCAAACATCTACCTCCTGTCACTCTCCTTGAGTTCTCATGTCTGTCGTATGTCTTTTGCTGTATTTTCTTATTTTCTCTCATCTTAATGTTTTCCTGAGATTCACTAACATTAGTGTTATACACTACCAGTCAAAAGTTTAGTTACACCCCTCTAAATGGATGTAGTTGGTGATCTTAAAGACTCTACAGTCGTACACCACAGTGTTATATTTCTTCATATCTCCACCTCTAATATGTATTTACTGGTGTAAAAACTTTGGGGTTTTTTTCTGCGCAGTGTAAAATCTCTAGTTCTCCTTTCAGTTTAGTAAATAATCATGATGGACCGACCAATAGAATTGCTCCAAACCCCATTAGAAATAAACCTTGTTCTATCAGCCTCCACTGCAGGTGGGTCATCCTCCTGTAAAGCTTCATTCTGGAGGGTTTTAAGGTGGACGATATAATTCCATCAGAGGGTTTTAAGGTGGACTGTATAATTCCATAAGAGGGTTTTAAGGTGGACGATATAATTCCATGAGAGGGGTTTAAGGTGGACTGTATAATTCCATGAGAGGGTTTTAAGGTGGACTGTATAATTCCATGAGGGTTATTTTATAGTTTGGTGTCCTCACTTTTATTCTAGAGTAAAGCTTTAAGATAAACAGAAGGAGAACCAGCTATGAGAAGCCATGTCTAAACTTCTGACTGGTAGTATATTTACTAAAAACTGTCATAATTCATATTTGTATGACAATTTTCCAAACCTCTATTTACCCCTTACAGTTTTAGCAGGCTTTGTTAGTGTCTTTGTCACGTCCGCGGGTCTACCGGACCCCGGCGCTCCTCCGGACTCCAGTTCCCAGAGTGCACAGCCCGATGACGTCACACCCACATGCTCACGCTCCGTCTCCAGTCACGGTAACGGTCCGCCTCTCCAGTCTAATGATTGTATCACCAGTTAACACCGGCATTTAAGCTCGGCAAACACACACAAACCTCGCGAAGCTTTGCCATCTTTCCGCTGCAGTTCTGAGCGTTTACCTAACCCATCTTATTTTCTCGACCTTGTTTTTCTCTTGACTTCGTCTTTCAGGCTTACTCCTTTATACTCTTCTGCTTCCCTCCCTGGTTATTGACCCGGCTTCTACTTTCCTGGCTTTCGTCTCTCGGATGTTCCCTTCTGGCTTTGTACGCCTGTCTGACTGTGTTTCCGGTTCCCGACTTTGGGCTGTCCACTCGGTTCAGTCTGACCCACCACTGCGTTGACCCCTGTTGTTGTGTTACGCTGCTGTATTGTATATTGAATCCTGTTTTGTCTCTTGGCTCAGCTTGCGTCGCGCCTAGCTCTTTAAGGCTGCCGTATAGAAATACTCTGTTCTGATTTGTTGTTGTGCTTTGTTTACAATTTGGGCTCACGCAACATGTGGCCAGTAATACTAGGTTGTAAAATATCTATCAGCACAAACAGTTAAATCTGACCTGTAGTTTCTTTATCTAGTGTTTGACCTGTCATCATTCATACACTGACACAACACATCTGCTGGCAGCCCTCATAATCCACAGCTCTCGCTGCTACATAACTAAAGTAAACACATATACTCAGATTAACAGGGGTTGAGGTGGGCAGGGATTAATGACATACCTGTCCTGGGAGGCCTGTGTGTCGATGCTCAGCGGTGCCTGTAGTAAAGATGAAGCTGCTCTGCTGGAATATAAAAGATGGAGGTGGGTGTGGTGTTTGGGGGCGTTCTTGGGCCGTTCCCTAAACTAGCAAGTTTCAGTTTCGTTTCTCCCTTCAGTTTCCATTTCTCCACCACAAGCTTCAGCAAACTGAGAGCTAGTATCATAGAAGGAGGACAGAACTTTGGGGACAAGAGGAAAGAAATTCACCTCCGGGTCTGCTCTGTGGAAGTGAGACATCCAGTGGTCAGTGTGTTCGAGGCAGCTGGCAGTAGGTGATTTAGGAGGCAGCCTCTTGGGGGCAGTTTAATGCACAGGCTTACCTGGACTGAAGCTCCCATGGTGCCCTGTTTAAATTAGATTTATTTGATTGGCCTTTTTTCTCCTTTCATAGCCAAACTCCGCCTTTTATCAGCGGATGTTAAACACACACTCCGTCCTGTAGAATCTTCTTTTTCCAACCATCCAAACACAAAACCACAGACACTGTCAAAGCCACCTGCTGATACTCCTTCAGCACATTACAGGTAGGACCTGAATAGATATTGTTCATGCCTGCTGCAGCAGTGGTTACTGATTAATGACTGGATTTCAGGCTTTAGGTTTAAGTTGCTGTCGCGTCTGTGTATGTGGAGTGGATGCCTCTTCATAGTGAAGGTGCCGCAGGGTTTCATTTTTTGCAAATTTAGTGCTTTTATCAAAATTTTTTACTTAAATTCAGTGTTTTCCATCTAAAAGGCTCAAGCCAATGCTTAAAAGGTTTCTTATTCAAATTCTCCCGTCCCTGCAGCCAAGATACCTACAGTACACTAACACATTACACTTACTGAGTTACTGTACACCAACACACTACTTAGAGCACACTAACACATTACACTTACTGAGTTACTGCACACCGGCACGCTACTTACAGCACACTAATGCATTACACTTACTGAGTTACTGTACACCAACACACTACTTACAGTACACTAACACATTACACTTACTGAGTTACTGTACACCAACACACTACTTACAGTACACTAACACAGTACACTTACTGAGTTACTGTACACCAACACACTACTTACAGCACACTAATGCATTACACTTACTGAGTTACTGTACACCAACACACTACTTACAGTACACTAACACATTACACTTACTGAGTTACTGTACACCAACACACTACTTACAGCACACTAATGCATTACACTTACTGAGTTACTGTACACCAACACACTACTTACAGCACACTAATGCATTACACTTACTGAGTTACTGTACACCAACACACTACTTACATTACACTAACACATTACACTTACTGAGTTACTGTACACCAACACACTACTTACAGTACACTAACACATTACACTTACTGAGTTACTGTACACCGACATGCTACTTACAGTACACTAACGCATTACACTTACTGAGTTACTGTACACCGACACACTACTTACAGCACACTAACACATTACACTTACTGAGTTACTGTACACAACACACTACTTACAGTACACTAACACATTACACTTACTGAGTTACTGTACACCAACACACTACTTACAGTACGCTAACACATTACACTTATTGAGTCACCATACACCAACACGCTACTTACAGTACACTAACGCATTACACTTATTGAGTCACCATACACCAACACACTACTTACAGTACACTAACGCATTACACTTACTAAGTGACCGTACACCAACACACTACTAACAGTACACTAACACATTACACTTACTGAGTTACTGTACACCAACATGCTACTTACAGCACACTAACACATTACACTTACTCAGTTACTGTACACCAACACACTACTTACAGTACACTAACACATTACACTTACTGAGTTACTGTACACCGACTCGCTACCTACAGTACACTAACGCATTACACTTACTGAGTTACTGTACACCAACATGCTATCTACAGTACACTAACACATTACACTTACTGAGTGACCGTACACCAACACACTGCTAACAGTACACTAATACACTACACTTACTGAGTTACTGTACACCAACACACTACTAACAGTACACTAACACATTACACTTACGGAGTGACCATACACCTACTCGCTACCTACAGTACACTAACACATTACACTTACTGAGTTACTGTACACCGACTCGCTACCTACAGTACACTAACGCATTACACTTACTGAGTTACTGTACACCAACACGCTTCTTACAGCACACTAACACATTACACTTACTGAGTTACTGTACACCAACACACTACTTACAGTACACTAACACATTACACTTATTGAGTCAACATACACCAACACGCTACTTACAGTACACTAACACATTACATTTACTGAGTTACTTACACCAACACGCTACTAACAGTACACTAACGCATTACACTTCCTGAGTGACCGTACACCAACTCGCTACCTACAGTACACTAACGCATTACACTTACTGAGTTACTGTACACCAACACACTACTTACAGTACACTAACACATTACACTTACTGAGTTACTGTACACCAACACACTACTTACAGTACACTAACACATTACACTTATTGAGTCAACATACACCAACACGCTACTTACAGTAATCTAACGCATTACACTTATTGAGTCACCATACACCAACACGCTACTTACAGCACACTAACGCATTACACTTGCTGAGTGACCGTACACCAACACACTACTAACAGTACACTAACACATTACACTTACTGAGTGACCGTACACCTACTCGCTACCTACAGCACACTAACACATTACACTTACTGAGTTACTGTACACCGACTCACTACCTACAGTACACTAACACATTACACTTACTGAGTTACTGTACACCAACACGCTACTTACAGCACACTAACACATTACACTTACTGAGTTACTGTACACCAACACGCTACTTACAGTACACTAACACATTACATTTACTGAGTTACTGTACACCAACACGCTACTAACAGTACACTAACGCATTACACTTCCTGAGTGACCGTACTCCAACTCGCTACCTACAGTACACTAACGCATTACACTTACTGAGTTACTGTACACCAACACACTACTTACAGTACACTAACACATTACACTTACTGAGTTACTGTACACCAACACACTACTTACAGTACACTAACACATTACACTTATTGAGTCAACATACACCAACACGCTACTTACAGTAAACTAACGCATTACACTTATTGAGTCACCATACACCAACACGCTACTTACAGTACACTAACGCATTACACTTGCTGAGTGACCGTACACCAACACACTACTAACAGTACACTAACACATTACACTTACTGAGTTACTGTACACCAACACGCTACTTACAGCACACTAACACATTACACTTACTGAGTTACTGTACACCAAAACACTACTTACAGTACACTAACACATTACACTTACTGAGTTACTGTACACCGACTCGCTACCTACAGTACACTAACGCATTACACTTACTGAGTTACTGTACACCAACACGCTACCTACAGTACACTAACACATTACACTTACTGAGTGACCGTACACCAACACACTGCTAACAGTACACTAACACACTACACTTACTGAGTTACTGTACACCAACACACTACTAACAGTACACTAACACATTACACTTACTGAGTGACCGTACACCTACTCGCTACCTACAGTACACTAACGCATTACACTTACTGAGTTACTGTACACCGACTCGCTACCTACAGTACACTAACGCATTACACTTACTGAGTTACTGTACACCAACACGCTACTTACAGTACACTAACACATTACATTTACTGAGTTCCCGTACACCAACACGCTACTAACAGTACACTAATGCATTACACTTCCTGAGTGATCGTACACCAACTCGCTACCTACAGTACACTAACGCATTACACTTACTGAGTTACTGTACACCAACACACTACTTACAGTACACTAACACATTACACTTACTGAGTTACTGTACACCGACTCGCTACCTACAGTACACTAACACATTACACTTACTGAAAAATATATGACCAGTTTGAACCTTTGTCTTAAAAAACAGCAACAAAATTTAATGACTCAGAAAAATGGGTTTGATTCGAGTCCATAATCACAAAAACCAAGATATCAGAGCAGAGAACTCTGGTTAGGAACACAGAGACCTTGCGTGTGTATGGAGACCTTGACAACAACAACAGATATATATCAGATATATTTTATGATGGTGTCAAAACATAAGGACATAAAGCTTTCCTATTGGCCTGCATGACTACAAATCCCACAATTCAACATACATAGTGGACCTGTTTGCAGGAGACATGGTCCCCTTCACATGGATGCATTTCCCGGAAAAGCTGATCTCGCTCGCTCCGGTGCTTTTGGCTCTAGTGAAAGGGCCATAACTGTAATACAGCAGGTTGAAGAGCCTGCTCGTCACAGTAGACATTGTTCTTCAAAAATGCCCACAGCAAAGCAGTTTTCACACATATCATAGCCAACGACGGCACGGAGAACATCATGGCCAGTTCTCCAACCCAGTCCCTGTCATCCTGTTTGGAGATCTCGTAGATGAGGACCCCAGCAGCTCCACGTGCCGTTCCTGTGGTTTTCGGTGGAAGGAACAGGCCTCCATGGTCCTCTTCTGTATCGTAGGCTGCTGTGGGGGGATATGACAGTGTCCCATGCTGGTAAAGGTCCACTAATGTACAGAAAAACTAACACACCTAGTTATTTTTAAACATCTTACGGTTTTTGGTCTCGGGTTAGGACAGATCCTGCGTTTCTGGTGAGCAGATTGGAAATGAAGGCCAGTCTGTTGTTTAGTTTTTTGTAAACCAGAAAACCAGCCTGAAAATCATAACAGGACGCTTTTCACATTCACTGCCCCTGTGATGGGACTTGGCGGGCCCGTATCCAGGGTGTTTCCCTGCTCATGTTGAGGGCTTGGGGATAGGCTCCAGCACTCCATGGCTCCAGAAGCCTAAAGCAGCTTAGAGGATGAATGAGTAGTGATGTGCCCTGATGAAAATGGAACGAATTTTGCTTGCGCCCATTAAGCAGCTTTCCACTGTGTTTTGTATCAACTAAAAAGAAACTAACTTCCTGTTTATCCATGAGCTCAGATGAAAGTGTTTGTGGGTTGATTTCAACCGCCCTCTAAATCAGCAGGCCATCCCTGAGGTGGATATGAAAAGCTGTTGCAGCACAGTTCTGCCAGGAAGACTTCAAAAGCTTACCTCAAACCTCAGTCTTGTTGTTTCATACTCGGGCCTTTTGTCGTCAATGCACCACCTGCCTTTTTTTTTAAGAAGGACTCCGCTTGTGACTTCTGTTCTGCTGCTTTCAAGTGCTGCTGTCGTTTTCAACGTTCCTCCTTCCTTCCTCCCCCCCCACACTCAGTGTTGGTTTCTGGCAAGTAGTGTCAGGCTCCATATCCGGCAAGGAGAGACCCCACATATAACGACTTCACTTATATTTCGTTTCTTGATGTGTTAACTGGGCCATCACAATCACAGGACGCACCCCTACGAACACTTTACACGTATGCATGCCAACCGGGGAGCCCCAAGCCTCCAGAAGTTTCATCTCCTTCCAGAAAACTGGGTTTAGAGTCACCTACTCCTGACTTCTTCTCCACCATCA
>JAMWET010001557.1:0-81497 GCA_024036415.1 Prochilodus magdalenae
AATAACATTATATATGTGTAATTATAACACCTACAACAAAAATCACTCTTCTAACTGTGTGCTGCAACAATGTGTAATTGAGCCGGAATTTATTGAATATTTATGATGATTTGGAACCATTTCACAATGCGATAATGTAATTATCAGACAGGACGTGGATTAAATTCCACACTTGGAGGAAAAGAAGTAAAAAAGAGAAACAATATGAAGAACTGCAGGAGGTAAGGACATATTTCTACACCATCATTCCCATTCTCACCCAGAACAGTAGAATCTGTATAATGTCTAATGAGTTCTTAGAAACCAATATGCTGTGTATATATAATGCTACCAACGATATAAAAGTTATACATCATCCACGTAAATAATATTCTCACTGCTTATTGGAACCCCTATGTACTAATTCTCGATACAGAGGCGTTGATGATGCTCACTTTCCACCTTTAACATATAATTCATCACATCTTAAATGAATCTGCTGTAATAAATGGAAACCCTTTAATGATTAAAATGAGACGGACAGTGTATGACACACTAGTGCACTAAACCCAGTTAACCAAGAGATTTGATCAGGTGTAAATCACTTATATGATTGTCTCTATAGATCGTCAGGTTGATTTTGAACAGTAAGGAGAATCACGAGCCTGACCTGTCACCAGAGGATCCACACACCTCCCCAATAGCAAGGACTGTCGACTTCAGTCACGCTGTCAGCGGACTAAAGAAGAAGGAAAGTAAAATGAGTCAGAGCTAAAAATAAAAAGATTCAGACATACTACTCAAAACAAAAACAGCATCAGACATGTATAAACCAGTTCAGAGAGATAGATGTAGACCGTTATCACTATAAAAGAGCACTGCAGTGTATTACAGCCCACATCAGCGATTGGTACTAAAACTTCCCCAGTGCCTCGTTTATCTCGTTTAGTAAAAATGTACTGTTCAGGGGAGGTGGGGGAGGTTTACAGCCGCACCCATGAAAATTTATATACAGAAAGTGATTTAAATAACAACTTGTATTTTAGAAGTAGGTGGGAAATAAACAAAGAAGGAGGATTTTTATTTATCACTAAGTTACCACAATTAATCACTCTTATAGTTCTCTTATTTTAAATCTCTATCTTTAGCATAATACGTGGAAAAGTGTAAGTGACGCGAAGTGTTCAACCATGATTTGACATGTGTCCAGCAGTCTTCTGATTCCAAAAGGGCACCGCAGAGCGATGGAAGCTCTGTCACTGCGTGGTCCACGGACCGGCCAGCTCCTGTGTGATGTTCCAGGGGGAGAACAGTTCTGTACAAGACAATCGATAGCTGGTTTCGTTAGGGAACCTGCAGTGAGAACGACCCTATAGGAACATTAAAACACAGGCTGTAGTATGAAAGATGGTGACCTACTGATCAACCCCGGTCAGTATCACAGTGCAGAAGGTTTTCGACAGGATATTAGTCGTGAAACCTAAACCCTTTACAGTAAAAATAACCACAGAATGCAGGCTTTACACGATTATCCACCTCAGCACACAGACACACCGCATATAATGAAAGTATCAAATAAACATTCAGATAGTTTACAACCACAGTGAGGACAAATGTCAACACGCACCGCCTGCACAGTTGCTGTTCTGCAGAAGGCAAAGGTGGATGCCACAGTGAAGGCAAGTAACCTTGGAAATGTAGTTGTCCGTTGTAAGGCCAACAATATTGAAGAAGAAACGAGACAGCTGGTGAACACCGTTCTGAAGAACGCTTCATGGGTATCACCCTGGATATTGGACACCCTGAATAATATTTGTTTGTCCATGAATAATCAGACTTAAATCAGTGAGAGCTGTCTGAACAACTTTCATGATGACGTCCTGCGCACCTTACTCTGAAAAACAGGTGTGAGCTACTCCACGAGCTTTCACTGTACCCGGTTAATTGATGACGGTCCCAGAGCGTGACAGGGGTAGTTCTGGTCATTCAACAGGAAGTGGACCCAACAGGAATCTAGTACAGTCGCTGGACCGCGCAATCTTGACCGGCCAGTCCAACTCCCTGAACAGTCACCTCCATAAAGATCCTCTGGTCCACCTCAATGTCCTCAGTGCCATTGTAGGGATGGGAGAAGGCAGCATCCTGATAGGGAATCATCCTGACCTGGTACATCCCCTGACCGTCTGGAAGGGTCTTGTGCACTATGCTGTTGAAACAGAGTAATTTTAAGTACTATTATAAATATTTAGTAAATTCATTACATTATTCAGTATACAATATTTCATAACACCACATTCACCATATTAATAGTCTGAGCCGTTTTAATCCTTGGTATTAATTTTAAACAAATTTAATATTTGTCCATCCTGTAATCTACAGTCAAACCCCTAAACAACATCAACAATACATATCCAACATTATTATAAACTGCTCAGTGTAAAATAAAAAAAAAAAAATAATAAAATCCTGATTATACAGAACGACCTGAGGTAACTTGACTTGAGGACTAAACTGTTCACTCAACTCAACATTCCTAATTTAGCGTACTTTAAAAAAAGCCCCTCTGTTTCTAAATCTGTATCTGGGTTCAGTAAACAATGTAGAATCAGTTTCTGAGTTCCCCCTCCCTCTACTAGAGACTCTTTCCTTCATACAGTCCAATCAGACATTTACTGGTCTTGGGTAGTCACTCATAGTTGGATATGTCATTGCTGAGGAGGCTCCCACTGAAAGCCCTGACCTTATTTCTGCTTAAATACTTTCATATTGTCTACACTTTCTGATTGAAACTCAAGTGTACGTTTTTATGAGAGGATACAAACAGGGTGGAGTCAGAAACAGGACAGTCTGACAGCACTGTGGATTAGAGGCAGTAGAAATGAAGTAACAGCTGGTAAACGCATTAGGTCCATCACGTCCCGGACAAACAGACTCAAAAACCATACGGAGACTGAACACCTGAACTGAACACTACCTCAACACTTCACTGGCACAGACTCCAACAGAGCACTGTATACTGTTCCAGTGTTCCATTCCTCCCCTGTTCTATTTATCACTCACAGCACTGTTTGTCCTCGAGTGTGCAATATATATTCTTCTATGCAAAAAAAAAAACTCTTGATGTGCAATAATTATAATTCTATAAGCTCTCTCTCTTTCTCTCTCTCTCTCTCTCTCTCTCTCTCTCTCTCATACAGACACACTCTATTATAACTTATATTATTACCAGCTCATATGTTCGGTTGTGGTTCTTTTATTTGGTCCGAGACATTTAGGGCCTGGTTACATATGCAGGCAGGCACAATAAAGTCCCAGCAGGGAGAGAGGGAACATCAGCGCCTCGGCTATTTTATTTGTGTCCCACTGACCATCAGCACGTGTACAGGCAGACTGATGTTTGAATCAGTGATCCACCACCCAGCGTGATCCACCACCCAGCAGAGGGGCTCCGTCTCACAAGCTGTCCAAAAAATGTGCAATAACTAACTGCTGCCTCACCTGTCTGTTTAGAATATACAATTTTATAGTCATTTATTATAATAAAAAGAATATGTGTACATATGTATATTATTACTTTATTTTTATTTTTATTTTTTTCCCCCCTCTGTCAATTCTCACAATTCTGCATGTTATATATTTTAGCCCTATGTTTAATTATTTTGTGTGTAAAGTGCTGTTGGATTCTTCTGTTTCTCACTGAGAACCTGCTGTACATGTGGAGATGCTGATTTAAGAAGAACCTGGAGTGGGCTCTGATTTATTTCCAGAGCTGTATATTTGATCATCTGTCCCACCTCTGCAGAGGGCTGAACTCCATGTCCATGGTGAGTGTCTGTCTGAGCTTATAGACGCAGGAGAAACGCAGTTCCAGCTCCTTCTTTCTGTTGATGGGTCCTCCTGCTGAGTCAGCTACACCCTGGATGGAGTTCTCGTAGATGAAGTGGGTACCGTTGGCCTGTAGACAGGTGACGGACACTCAACGTAAGTGTACCTTCAAATGTACAGCAGTGATTTTAAGATCCAGCTGTGAACCTTAAGTAAGTTTCTCCAGGAGAAAGATACGTAATTCCACCATTTCATAATCTAGAACTCAAAAACACCAACAGTATGATAAAGAGGCTGGAGACCAGACCGTGTGTGTGGAGGGCATGGGAAATGCAGTTCCCGTGGAACACAGTACAGTACAATTAAACCTAGACTGAAGGTACTGAAGACCCTGGACAGTACTAACCCAGTGTCCATCTCTATAAGTACCAGCACTGTGTAACATGTTCTAGAGTGGTTCTGTTCAGTGTACCGTGAGGTTTGTGCCACAGATGTGCTCATCGTTATCAAAGTGGAACACCAGTCTGCCGTTCTGGAGCGTCCCATTGCAGCTGGGGTCACTCAGGTGCAGGACGTTAATGGGGAAACCAGCTTCAAAGAGCTGACAGCGGGACAGAGACATGGTGCCAGAGCTGCTCTCACAGGTTTCTCTGGAGTCTGAGATAAAGAGGATAGAGGAACGAGGCATGAGATACTACTTTAGTGGAAGGTCCTGAAGTGACTGATCTTACTGGTCCATTAAACCCCGCTGGTACCGTAAGACTTGTCTTTGGGTGTAGGATCAGTCTGATTACAGAAGCAGCCATAGACTCCATCTCTCTCCCCACACCACTCCTCCTCAGTGCAGCTCTGCTCTGCGCAGGGGTCCACCGTCACTGAAGAGAGAATAATGAACAGAGGAATAGAGTGATAATGCAGCAGACACGTCAAAGTCCATAAACCTGAAGTCAAAGTACACAAACAGAATCAAACTATTGTGGCGACCGCTACTGAAAAAAACATGCTGCGTTGTGTTTGCGTAAGAGTGGAGTGCGAGGGGCTGGTGTCGTGCGGCATTGCCCATGATGCACCGCGGCTTCTCTCGCTCATACTCTGCTCTATAACGCTGTAGTTAATGCATGTGTTGCGGGTGTTTGCGGACAGACGTGTTCGTTTGGTCGTTGGTGTTTTATTGTGTGTGTTTTTGGTAGTGTGTTGTTGAGTAATTGTTGGTGTTGATTCCCCCGTTAGGGTGAATCATCACACCGTAAGTGTAAGGGTAAGAGCTGGCTCCGTTGAGCCACTAGGAGGCGGGGGCGGGGTTGCCACCTTATAAGGCTTGTAAAGAGCTGTTTGTACGGGTGCGGCCCCAATACTGGCTAAATAAAAGAGTAGTGTTCCAGATAACCTCTCGAGTGGACAATGGATTCTTCCAGATCGTCACAATGGTGTCAGAAGTGGGATGTCTCGAGGGAGATAGACGAGCTGGAGAGGCAGATCCGGAAGCTCCAGGGGAGTGGACCACGACGGAAGAGCAGGATGGGTACCGATGGGTACTTGCCTTGCCACCCATGCTTACCTGACGGGGCTAGCCGGCCACGCCAACGGCCGGCTGGAGGCGATGACGGCCGGGGCTCGGACGGCGACTCGCGCCGTCATGGATCGACGGCGGCGACTCGCGCCGCGCCGTCACAGCTCGACGGTGGCAGTGAGCAGGAGGGAGAAGAGGCATGGCGCCAACGCATTAGCGACCACGCCCCCTACGCGGAAGCAAGGGCAGAGGGCGCTGGAGGCATTTTTAAATGCCATCACGCCAGGCATGTGCGGCTGAGCGGAGCGGCGTCGCTGGACCAAGCGACGAGAGAGGCAGAGCGGGCGGAGCTCATCTTGGCTGAGCGTCAGCCATCTCGCTGTCGTCAGGCGGAATTGGCTGACGACGGAGGTGGATTGGAGGGAGCCTGTAGCCTGCAGAGTCGAGGCGGCGGGACCATCGGCAAAAGTGACGTCGGAACAAATCTATCGAGTAGGACGCTTGCTGGCGCTGTCGCAGGAGGGGTCACGAAGGCGAGCGCAGTGCCGCGCAGCGGAACCCGCGGGAGATAACGGCGATGACGGGGCCTCCACCCCCCGGTGAGGGACGGGGAGCCCCCACAGGCTGAGACCCTCGAAACATCACTTGTCGTGGGGCCGGCTGGGCAAACCGGAGCGGACTGTGGCGCTCCACTGGTGCGTCATCAAAGGGGTGCCGGTCACAGCGTTGGTTGGACACGGGCTCGACGGACTGACGCACGTCAATGTAATATTACTAACACCGCCCCGGCGTGCTGACGGTGGAAGAGTGGGAGTCGACGATAACCCGAATGCCAGGCTGAGCTCGGTGACGGGTACTCAGATCACCATGGGGGGAAAAAGACGGCTGCGAGTGAACTGTGGGGAAAATGGCGCTTTGAGCAGGAGTTTTTTGGCTTTTATTGCGCCCATCAGAGACTGTTGCATCTTTAGGCTTGGACTTTCTAAGAACGTTGGGGGCCGTGTTGGACATCATCCTAGCCGCGCCGAGCTGCGTGTGGGCCAGACGTGCATCCCATTGGCGACGCAGGAACAGAGCGCGCCCAATGGGCGGCGTCCTGAGGGCTTGGGTCGGTGGCGACAGCCACTCCCGACTGTGTGGGCCAAGGTGGAGACCGGACTGCTGAACTTGAAGGGAGCCCCCCTTACTTGCCCCCACTACCACCTGCGGCTGTGCGCGCGTGCGGAAGCCACGAGAGAGGCGGTGCGTGAACTGTGGGGGCGGAGCCGCGAGGGTCTGAGCGCAGAGCAGAGTCAAAGAACTATGGGCATTGCTGGAGGCCCACCTGGACGTGTTCGCAGGCAAGAGAGGAGGACATGCACGGGGACTGATCTAGTGCCAACACCAGATCGATACGATAACGGGGACTGCGCGTCGCCCATTCGACTTCGCCCGCCTTTAACCCGTTTTACCCTGTGGCAAAAAGGCAAGTGGCAGAACAGAAACTGCAGGAGATATGGCGGCAGCGGGGGTGTGATCGAGCCTTCGAGCAGCCCATGCGTTGGGCAGCCCCGGTAGTTTCCTGGTTCGGAAAAAAGGACGGTGATTTGGCGGTCTCTGTGTGGACTACCGCGTCACAGCGTTGGCTGAAAAAACGCAGTGACGAAGGCCGACTCACTACCCGCTTTCCGTCGCCACATCGATGACGCACTGGACAAGGTGGCGGTGGGGCTCGTGTCATGGTTCAGTTCGCTGGACTTGCGCAGTGGGCTACTGGCAAGTGGAGCTGGGCACCGGACGCTGGAGGGAAAAGGAAAACGGCGTTCACTTTGGGGACGTGTGCCTGTGGCAGTTCCGTTCGATGTCCGTTTGATGGCTTTCGGCCTACGGAACGCTCCCAGCCACGTTCGAGCGGCTGATGGAGCGGGTACTGGCCGCGCATACCCAAGGGAACGCTGCGTTGTTTGTTACCTCGACGACGTGCTGGCTCACATTTCGCGCCCACCTTTTGACGACGCGCTGACGTGTCTGGAGCAGGTGATGGCAGCCGTCAAAGCTTGCTAATCTGCGCCTGCCACCCCAAGAAATGCCGACTCCTGCAGCGCAAGGTCCAATTCCTGGGGGGCCACGTGATCAGCGGAGATGGGGTGGCTACGGACCCGGACAAGGTGCACGCGCAGTGCAGCAGTGGCCGCCGACACCGAAGGATGTGGGGGAGCTGCGTAGCTTCCTGGGTTTGGGCCTCATACTACCGGAGGTTTGCTCCAGGGCTTTTTCGCGGACGTCGCCGCACCCCCTCCACCAGACTGACAGCGAAAGGGGGGTTCGGTGTGTTCGAGTTGGTCGGAGCGTGCGGGAACGAGCGAGGCCTTCCAGCTGCTTCGACGGGCACTGTGCCAAGCCCCCGGGGTTGTTGGCGACCTTCCCTCAGCCAGGGGACACCAGTTTGTGGTGGAACACCGACGCGAGTAACTGGGGTGTCGGGGGCAGTGCTGTCACAAGTCCAGGGGGGCACAGAGAGGGTGAATCGCGTTACTACAGTCGTGCGCTCAGCAAGCCAGCAGCGTAACTACTACTGCGTCACGCGGGAATGGCGCAGTTGCTGTGCCTAGGGGTGGCGGGAGGGCGGGACTGCGGGGCACTTTCGACACTTTACCTCTATGGCACCCCGTTCCTGCTGAGGACTGATCACGCCGCTCTGACCTGGCTCATGAACTTTAAGGAGCCAGAGGGCCAAGTCGCGAGGTGGATTGCGGCGCTCCAGACCTATCAGTTCGAGATCCATCACAGAGCTGGTAGGTCGCATGGAGGCAGAGTGCTGCTACTGCACGCGCCTGGAGGCGCGGGAGGAGTTGGCGGAGGAGCAAGTCCTGGTTAGCTGAAGGTGGTCGAGGAACGAGCTGGATCGATGGCCTGCAGCCGCCGGGCGAGGAGTTTGGGGCGGCCGGAGTCCAGCGGCGGATCAAGAGCTAAACAGCTGTTCGCAGTGGAAACGTGAGGGGCGACCCACAGCCGGCTTGGTGCACGCAGTGGCAGCAGTCGCCGATACGAGGTTATATTTTCGAGGGTGTTCCACGGAGCCTCCTAGCACTTTCATGAGGCCTATCGGTCTTTGGCCTCAATACTACCGGAGTACGAAGGGGGGTTATACCGGTCAGCTGTCGGTCGGCTGCTCCCACCAGATGCTGACGGCAGGGGGGGCAGGTGGTTCAAGTTAGCTCAGGAATGAGTGCGGATGATCGAATGACCCTATCTTCGAAATGCGGGCAGTTTCAGAAAGACCACGGTTTGGCGGTGAATTTCCTGGTGAGGGGGGGACGTTGCGGCAGCTAGGGGGTACCAGAATTTGGGCAGGGTTTCAAACTTGGACAACCCCGCCAAGATGTTGAACTGGTCGTGGATCGTGGGCATGTGCTGGGGCGAAGGGCCGGGAGTGGTCGCGTAAGTGCCGCGGCTCACGAGCCAGAGCGGGGGCTTGGTTTAGCTCGATGGAGACGGTAGGGTTGGTCTTATCTGTGGCCTTTGGTGGTGGTTCTGGGCAGCTTGGGGTACCGCTTATGCCTCAGGACCGTTGAATGTGCGTGTGGACTCCTTGATTAATGGGCCCAATGGGGCCAAGTACACGCGGTTTATCCGCGCAAAGGTGCTGCTAACATGGGCGGTGGAGGTTAGTAGGAGGAGTTGTGGGCCGTGTCGTGAGTACCATCGGCGGAACTCCCACTGACCTTATCGGTTTCGAGTATCCATCACAGACCTTGCAGTCGTGGACGTTGCAGAGTGGGCGGAGAGCAGTTCGATGGCTGAACGTTAATAGAGGAATTAAACGGTACGGACGGCAAAATTTAACCTGTAGGGGGAAGGACGAGCTTTAAAAAAAGCGACTGAAGCCGTTTCGAAAGCTCGGTGGCTCCCCAGAGCGGCGGATCCGGTCCATCCCCCCTCTAATCCACATTGGGAAACATGAAGTCCTCCGACCCCCAGAACCGTTCGGGACGGCGATAGGAACGCATGAAGGCCTATCGGTCTTCGTGGGGCCAACTTGGAGGTACGAGGGGGGCTGTTTATACCGACGCTGGGAGGATGCTGCACCGGGGAACGGCGTGTGGCAGTTGTTGGTGCCGCACTACCTCCGTGAGACCGCGTGCTGCGGGCAGTTCATGGACCACTGGGGGTTGGGGGGACACTTCGGGGTGAACAAAACGTTGCGGCAGCTTCGCCAGCGGTTTCTCTGGCCAAGCTGCCGCATAGATGTAGAACTGTTCGTGCACTGTTGCGACGCATGCACTCTGCGAAGAATAGGACCGGGGAAGCGGTCGCAGGCGCCGCTCCAGCTGCTGCAGTCTGGTGCGCCGATGGAGAGGGTAGGGGTGGACGTTCTGTGGCCCTTTCCGGTCACGGACGCTGGGAACCGCTATGTCCTCGTGGCTGTGGGACTATTTCACAAAATGGCCGAGGCATACGCGGTTCCGGATCAAAAGCGCTGCTACGACGGCGGGGAGGTTTAGTGGAGGAGTTTTTCTGCCGGTTCGGATTACCGGAAGAACTGCACAGTGACCAGGGGCGGAACTTTGAGTCACACGTGCTGTCGGAGGTGTGTGCGATGGCTGGGAATCCGGAAGACACGGACCACGCCCCTGCATCCCCAGAGTGATGGGCTAGTGGAGCGGTTTAATCGAACGCTCGCCACGCATCGCCCTCAACTGGCCATCCTCACCGATCAGCACCAGCGGGATTGGGACCGGCACCTGCCCCTGGTCTTGTGGTCTTGTCGCGGTGCAGTGCAGGAGTCCACTGGTTTTCACGCCGGCGCAGATGATGTTGGCGCTGAGATGCGCGAGATGCGCACACCCACGGACTTGATCTTCGGTCCGGGCCGCCGGAGACGGAGGAGAACTGGGTTACGGAGCCGGAGTTCGTTTCGGGGCCTTCGGGAGCGTGTGCATTGCGTGCACCAGCTGGCGAGACAACATCAAGGCGGAGCCAGTGCACGTCAGAAACGGGCGTATGACACGCGATGCCAGGGAGAGCCGCTGGCACCAGGAGCTGAGGTATGGCTGTTCAACCCCCGGCGGAAGAAGGGACGCTGCCCTAAGCTGCAGGCGGACTGGGAGGGTCCGTGTGTGATTGTGAAACCGACTGTCGGAGGTGGTTTATCGGGTGCGTATTGGGCGAAGGACTGTGGTGGTCCATCGGGACCGGCTGGCCCCGTACCAGCCAAAAAGAACTGTGCCCAGTACACCCGCAACGCTGGTGGAGGGTGAGGAGCAGTTGCCCCCCCCACCGTCACGGAACCGGAGGAGGGCACAGAGAGTGCCCGGACGGTTTAAAGACTTTGTGATGGACTAAGTGTTTGTTCTTGTGGTGTTGGGGTCGCCGGGACGTCTGACCCTTGGGGGGAGGGCTATGTGGCGACCGCTACTGAAAAAAAACATGCTGCGTTGTGTTTGCGTAAGAGTGGAGTGCGAGGGGCTGGTGTCGTGCGGCATTGCCCATGATGCACCGCGGCTTCTCTCGCTCATACTCTGCTCTATAACGCTGTAGTTAATGCATGTGTTGCGGGTGTTTGCGGACAGACGTGTTCGTTTGGTCGTTGGTGTTTTATTGTGTGTGTTTTTGGTGTGTTGTTGAGTGTTGGTGTGATTCACCGTTAGGGTGAATCACACCGTGTAAGGGTAAGAGCTGGCTCCGTTGAGCCACTAGGAGGCGGGGGCGGGGTTGCCACCTTATAAGGCTTGTAAAGAGCTGTTTGTACGGGTGCGGCCCCAATACTGGCTAAATAAAAGAGTAGTGTTCCAGATAACCTCTCGAGTGGACAATGGATTCTTCCAGATCGTCACACTATTTAATAGGACAGCTGAGACTGAACAACGAAACGGAGAGTCCTTAGCCTGCTGGGTGGCCGCACTGTCAAGCACAATGCTCTTATAATCACTGTAAGATTAGTTATGGGCAGATTTAGCAGTTTTTATGATTAACAGGTGCAACTACAATATAATCATTTACTAGCATTTACAGCCATGTTTGCTACTCATCTACACCTATAGATAAAATGATCAATTTAAATATAAACAGAATGCAAAGATGTGCAGATCTGTAACGTGGAAGAAGACGAGGACTCAGGATGTGACCAAGTCATTTAAATCATTTTACTATTTTATGATGAGAAAAATGACTGTTGTAGTGTGTTACAGATTGGTGACCCCTCCCATCTTCACTTAACGGCCATGCCTTTATATTATACCCATTCTGGGTATTTACACCTTCGGGTCTCCCTGACACCGCAGATCCTTCGGACTCCACTTCCCAGAGTGCACTACCCAATTACATAACACGCACATGTCTCCCAGTCATTCCCCGCTCTAGGTCGCCCGAGTTTTAGCACAGCTGTCGATAATTACTAGTCTTCAGTTACGCCTCACACACGCACACCATCACTGCGTAGTTTTGCCAAACCTTTGTTTGCGAGCCTGAACGTTTCTCTACTGTTTTGGCTTGTATCTCTGGTTTTGATCTCTTTTTGAATTCATAACCCCTCTGTTATGAATGCCTTGCTTTGGTTGTTGCGTTAGACTATCAAATAAATAAATAAACCTCAGTTGGCTTTTAGCTCTGCATGCATCGAGCCCCGTTCTTTGTCCCTGACACAGTCATATTACTGGCCTGTTGCTAATTAAAGTAATTAGATGTTCCATTAGATATTCAACATTATTTATTTATTTATTTAGCATTACACCACCTCACTTTCTCCTGTTTCTCCTGTCCCAGCTGTTTTGTAACATACTGCAGGCATCAAATACAATACAGGCAAATGAAATGTGGCATGTAATCCTTGTACCTGTAGTGGAAGTGGTGATTGTTCCTGGGATTTCTGGATCATTAACTGGACTAATGGTATCAGCATCTGTAATGAGACAAATTAATATTAATAAAACAATAAAAACAGAGAAATAATAATAAAGAAATGTTTCAGTAATCAGATCTACCTGCACAGTAGGCTGAGGAACAGACAGTTGGACTGACAAACTCATACACGTAGTAATTTCCTGGACAAGCTTTCACTCGAATGGGGAAGGATTTGAAATAACAGCAGTCCCTATTCCAACTTCCACAGACCTGCCGAGTGACCACTCCATCCTCCAGTTGTGGGTGAGAACCATTCAGCCAGAGAGGAACATCAGTGCTGCACATGCCTTCACTAACACATGATTCTGGCATCCGGATATTATTTCCCTCATATAAAAGACGATACCAGCCGTTCCACTTTATATTGGCATCACACCACCAACCCCACCCCCAAGGATTCCATTTAGTTTGGTTTGTAGCTCTTTGTGGATCATCCAGCACATCGTAGTTGTAGCAGGGATCATAACTGAGTTTGGGGGATGTAACTGTTGTGGAAACATTATAGAGTTTGCAGTAATGTACCGTTTCTGTGCAAATATAGTTATACATATTTATTCCCAGTACAGTAATGATGAAATATTTAAAGATTTATAGCATTTATACTTTTACTTTTTCACAATTAGGTTTTTCCCTTTAGTAAATTATGCATAAAATCTTTTTGGTGTAATTCCTAAACAGTAGAAAAGTAGGAGACACAAGTGAGCTAACTTTCCTACCTGTGCAGTACGTAGGTCTTGGGTGTGAAACATCTGGCTTGATGAGTTTATAGACATAGTAATCTCCTGGACAGGCTTTCACCTGGATTGGGTTGGACTTTCTGTGGTTATCACACCGGGACCAATAGGAGTCATAGATTCTGGATGAATAGACTTCTCGGGTGACGATGCCGTCCTCTAACTGTGGATGAGACTCACCAAGCCAGAGTGAAGTGAAGCCACCACACTCCACGTAGCTCACACACCCCTCCAAAATCTGAGCATCTGCTCCCTGAAAGAACAACCGATACCAGCCGTTCCACTCTACGGTAGTGTCGTCATGACCTCTGCTGTTAATGTACCAGTAGTTGTAGCTTGCGTTTCTCCACTCATCATCTAGAACAGTGTAGGTATGGCAGGGGTCAAAGCTGTTGGTTGTTGGAGTGGTTGCTGTGTAAACAGATAAAAAGCAAAGGATTAGTTGCTTACACATCATTTAGACATGATGTTTTCAAGTTCATTATTCAGCATGTAAATTACACTCCACATAATCTCCATGTGTACAGCAGGCGGTCTGAAGAGGACTCCTTCCCAGACACACCTCGTTCTGATCCTAGCCCACCTGAAGTCCATCACAGACCCCCTGCTGGACCCCTTGCAGTTTGCGTACTGAGAAAACAGGTCTGTCGACGATGTGGTCAACCTGACCCTGCACTTTATCCTGCAACATCTCGACAGCCATGGAAACTATGCTAAGGTTTTGTTTGTGGACTTTAGCTCGGCTTTTAACACTGTTGTGCCGCAGCGTCTTCAGGCCAAACTCTCCCAGCTGTCAGTGCCAGACTCCATGTGTCGGTGGATCGTGGATTTTCTGACAGACAGGAGACAGCAGGTGCGGCTGGGGAAGCACACTTCAGATCTCCGGACACTCAGTACTGGAGTCCCACAGCGTTGTGTTCTTTCACCCCTTCTCTTCAGCCTCTACACTAATGACTGTGTCTCCACAGATCCACTCTGGTGGGCCTCATATTACATACAAGGAAACTGAGCAGCTGGTGTCCTGGTGCAGCAACAACCACCTGCTGCTAAACACAGAAAAGACTGTAGAGATGGTGGTGGACTTCCGACGCAATCCACCCCCCCTTCCCCCCCTCCACATCAACAACACTGCAGTGTCCATGGTGGAGTCACTCAAGTTCCTGGGCACCACCATCTCCAGAGACTTGAAATGGGAGAAAAACACCATCTCCATCATCAAGAAAGCTCAACAAAGAATGTTCTTCTTGAGACAGCTGAAGAAATTCCACCTGCCACAGACCCTGATGATCCAGTTCTACACAGCGATCATCGAGTCCATTCTCACAGCCTCCATAACTATCTGGTTTGGTTCCTCCACCTCACAAGAAAGAACCAAACTCCAACAGCAGAGAGGATCATTGGATGTAACCTGCCATCACTTCAGCAGATCTACACCAGCAGGGTGAGGAAGCGTGCTGGCAAAATTACATCTGACCCCTCACATCCTGGACACTTCCTCTTCCAGACACTCCCCTCTGGTAGAAGACTGTGGTCCATCAAAACCAGCACAATACGTCATGCTAACAGCTTTTTCCCCAGAACTGTAGCGCTCCTCAACCACAGTGGACACCTCCCACTGTAAACCTCAAAACATACAACTGAGCTGTACAAACCGGACTGAACAGCTACATGCACTCTGCCTATTTGCACTATGACTATTTGCACATATTCAGGTCATCTGTAACTTTCTTTCTATATATAATATGTTTCAACTAAATCTGTTTCACATCTCTCAGCTTCTTCAGCTTTTTATTACCTTTAGTTCTTCTTACTTTTTTAATTTATCCCCTACCCCATTTATTGTTTAGTGTAATTTTCCTTTAGTTTAATTCTGTAAATAATCTGTGTTCTGTGTTTTTGTTACTTGTTTTTTGTTACTTGTCATACGTGCTGCTCTCACCAAGACAAATTCCTTGTATGTGTAACATACTTGGTGAAATAAAGAGATTCAAATGTTTTCTAAATGCCTTAAATATAAATGTAGTTGGTTTCGGTTTTGTTCTGAGCTATTGTGTTTCTGGGTTGACCTGAGTACACTCTTTTTTTTAGAAGAATGTAATAACATAGTTGGTTGTATATCTTTTTGATTGCTCTTTGAAAGAATTGTTTTGAGTTTTCAGGTTTTTTTATTTGCAGATAATGCTTGTGGCTTATGGGACTTCATTTTGAGAGGTAACAAAAATAAATGAATTAATAATTTTCAATAACTTTGACAACATCAAATATTTACAAGTCTAACTATTATTTAGCCATCTCTTATTTATTTATTTATTGCTTATTTATGTATTTATTTATTACTATGTGTTATTATATTTCTCTAGTACTCATATTTTATAAAAATAAATGTTAGGAAAACATTTTGTACACATAAGAGGAATGGAACTTACTCCTGGTGATGCTGAGTTCTGGATCAGTAGCAGTGGTTGTTGGGGCAGCAGTCGGAGTTACAGTGTTAACATCTAAAAAAAACAGATTTTTAATGAGATTTTAATGAAAACTCAAAAATAGAAAGTATAAAAATGGACATACAAATTGGAACAGTCTGTTACCTGTACAGTAGGCTGTGTCATAGAAAAATGGAGTGACAAGCTCATAGACATAGTAACTTCCTGGACATGCTTTAACCCGAATGGGGTTGAGACGGACGTTACAGCAGCCACTTACATCATTCCCACAGACCTGGCGAGTGACCACTCCATCCTCTATCTGAGGATGAGAACCGTTCAGCCACAGAGTGTAATAAGCCCCACATCTGTATATAGGAACGCAGCTCTCTGACATGCGGATGTCCATCCCATAATAGAACAGCCGGTACCAGCCATTCCAGCTGAAGTCAGTGTCAGAAATCCCTAATCCAGTCTGATTATTGGCTCTCCAGGGCTGATCCAGGGAGACGTAGTTGTAGCAGGGGTCAGCAACACTGTCGAAAGCAACTGTCATAGAAACAGGTCTTGTTATATTTTTAATAACTTTGTATATTTGTTTCTATTAGTTCTTAGCAGATAATCAATTTTATTATTTATGAACATATTACATTAATTTAAGTTTCTAATATTATTAAATAGTATAAAATATGAATCCGTCATAAACATTTGATCAAACAAAACATTAACGGTTTTATTACCGCTAGATTATTTTATTTAAGGAATGATCATTCCTAAGATATGGTTAACAAAAGCTGATGTAGGTTTTACCGTAAGGTCAGGGTTTGGTCTGTCGTTGGGATTTGAGTTAGAATTAGGGATAAACTTTATAAACTCATCATCAAAAAATAGCTGCACCCAGAAGGAATCAACTGACAGAAATGAAAGTTGGTGGGTCGGGTTGACATAATGAGACATGTAAATGATTCAAGTTTCATTTTCAGATATAAGCAAGGATCCTTCCCAACAGCACCGCAATCCCACACCTCCTCTGGGTGCAGTTATATTTCAGTGATGATGAGTGTAGAAGCTTTCACGCTTAAAATTGTACTGCATTTAATAGATCTTAAGTTGAATGTTAGTTAAAGATACACTGCTCATCTACAAGGCATGTAAAGTGGACCATCCAAATAAACTGCTATTAAAAATAAAGTAATATACAATATTATAATAGTTATTAATAGTGGGGAGAAATGAAAAAGGACACTACACCTGTACAGTATGTGGGCATCGGAATGGATAATTCTGGTTTAACAAGTTTATAAACATAGTAATGTCCTGGACAGGCTTTCACTTGGATTGGTCTGGATCTGTATCTGTTACTGCACTGGTTATTGTAGTAGTAGTTGTAGTAGTTGTAGTAGTAGTAGTAGTAGTAGTAGTAGTTGTAGTAGTAGTCATAGTAGTTGTGGTTAACGTTTGTTCCATAGATGTCTCGGGTGACGATGCCGTCTTCTAGTTGTGGATGAGATCCATTGAGCCAGAGCTGTGTGTGTCCACCACATGTTGTGAAGCTCACACACCATTCAGAGATCTGAGCACTCTTCCCCTGCAGATACAGCCGATACCAGCCGCTCCATTCAGCAAGAGTGTCATCATGAGCTCTTTTACTGGCACTGCGTGCATTTCTCCAGTCTTCATCAAGAACACTGTACTTATTGGAGGGGTCAGAGCTGTAGCTGGTCGGTGTAGCTGCTATAGAAACAGGACCATAACAAATTTCAGAATTTCAGTAAGATACATTTATTACTGAAGGTCAGTACAGTGACACAGTAGGACTTATTTTAAGTTTTCAGACTGGTAAAGCAAATATGCTTCTAAACTTCAGATACAAACATGTTTCTGTCAGAACAAAACCTTCAAATGATAACTTTAAAGGTACCTTATGTTTAATAGGTGAATAAAGTACTTAAAGGTCATTTTCTGGGTCGTGTTGGGGATATATTAATGATCTCATGTTATACAGAACAAAACACACCATAAATTTAAAAAAAGAAAAAACATTACTGGGCACTTTGTAACCTCCGGTTTATACCTTTATGTCACCTGTACCTGTAATCTACTCTTCTTTACTATTCATATTTACTGATGCAGTTTAGTACTTGCAGTCAGCATCTAAATTCTTTGCATTAAAGGTGACTTATGTATTTCTTACATGAATTAAAATGTAGTTTGTTAAGCATGCAACGTAATCATTACTTGCAAAGATTTTTGCCATACAGTTCTGCATCAGCACTGCTGTACATGTTTGGCACATTGTATGTATTATATACTAGCTAAATAACACCTGTAAAATAAAGTGATACTGACATTTTACTAAAAAACGGCTCCTTCTCTATAATCCAGAATAACCCTAAAAAAAATCTGTTGGGCTAAATGAAATGGAATTTTCACACAATGTAAAGAGCAGCAGGCATTTTAGGATTTCTGAGATAAGACAAAATAAGTTTGATTCTAAAAAACAACAAAATAAAAATACAAATTGAAACTGTATGTTATAAATGTATATAATTATTTTGTTCGCCATTCCAGTATGTCATACTTGTTAAATGCAAGCTTAGCACGTGGTCTGACTGAATATCTTGTTGAATTTATCACAAAAATTCCTTTTACATTACATTAAATCTGATTTTCTGGTTTTAATTAATTTGTAGTAGTGTTGAAGAGATTCTATGCTATATACTCATAAAATCATTTATGGAAACTTACATGTAGGTATGGTGTGTTCTGTAGCTGAAGTTGGGATAATTGTGCGGACATCTGTAAAACAGAATTATAAAAAAAATTCATACAGAATTTATAATGTTCAAATCATCAAATCATAATAAAACATTTAGAGATTTTCGTACCTGTACAGTAGGCCATATGACACCAGACTGGGCTGACAAACTCATAGACGTAGTAGCTTCCTGGACAAGCTTTAACCCGTATTGGGGTGGATCTAAAGCTACACCTGTTACTTCCTCCGTTCCCACAGACCTGCCGAGTGACCACTCCATCCTCTACCTCAGGATGAGGACCGTTGAGCCACAGACCGTAATAAGTACCACATCTGTTCACATCTACGTAGCTCTCTGGCATACGGATGTTCATCCCATAATAGAACAGGCGGTACCAGCCGTTCCAGCTGAAGTCACGGTCACATATGCCCAGCCCAGTCTCATTATTAGCTCTCCAGGGCTGATCCAGCGAGAGGTAGTTGTGACATGGATCATAAGTGAGACTGTTAAGAACAACTGTCATAAAAAACAGAAGTGTTACACAAATTACAAAATAATAATAAAATTCAATCTTGTGTTTTTTTATTAAATAAAAAGCTATATGTTTATATCTAATATGTGCACATGATCCATTTAGAGAAAGTCTCTAACAGTAGTAATTCTACACTGTGAGTTAATTTACCTGCACAGTATGTCGGCATTGGAATTGATACATCTGGCTTGACTAACTTATAGACGTAGTAATCTCCTGGACAGGCTTTCACTTGGACTGAGCCAGATCGGTTCAAACTGCATTGGTTGTCATAGTAATCGTTGTAATATTTTGCAGATCTGTAGATTTCTCGGGTGACGATGCCGTCCTCTAGCCGTGGATGAGATCCGCCAAGCCAAAGTGCAGTGTAGCCACCACATGTCCTGTATCTCTCACACCAGACAGTTTCAGCAATCTGAGCACTTTTTCCCTTAATGTACAGCCTGTACCAGCCCTTCCATTCAACTACAGTGTCATCATGGCCTCGGTAGTAATTATAATTGATGCCAGTGTCTCTCCAGTCGTCATCAACAACATTGTACTTAGTACAGGGGTCAAAGCTGGGGTTGGTTGGAGTGGTTGCTGAGGAAGAGAGATTTTTGTGAGTAAGATTATTGATAGAGCTTACAGGCATCTTCAATTTTAATTTGTTCAGCTAGGATCAATGTATCATTCCTTGGTTTAGTACTGGAGCAAGTGATCAGAGTAGATTTGTTTCTACTCCATCCTACTCACTAGCGCCTAGTTGTGTTATTTTTATGAGGATTGTTGTGATTCACAGTGGCATGTACTTAGTAAGTGCTTTAAAGCTTAAAGGCAACCAACATGTTTCTCAACAGACAGTTAGAGATGACCAGTCCACCGGATGTGTGTTGGAGGGCCACTAGTCTTTAAGCAGTGTGACACACAGGATCTTTAGGTTTAAGTAGCTGCAGGTGCATGTCTGTATGTTATTTCACCATGATATAGAATAAGCAACTGTGTTAGGAAAAGGAAACATATTTTGCTTCAATACAGAAAGACAGATTTTTGCTTTTGTTTCGTATTAGCCATTAAAACAGTACTGCAGCTTTTCTATGGCAGGACCAGGTAAGCAGTACTGTGCTGTCAGCATATAATTTTTTTCTATTGAAAGTGGAGCTGACAATTTAATTATTGTATCTAATAAAATAGTAATATATAAATAAAAAGAAATAATATCCTTAGGACCCCCATAAATAATTGGTAACAGGTTAAGTTTAATTTGTCTCAGGGCTAAAAATTTCTGAACCATTCTGTAGCAATATCATCAAAATCCATTTCTGTGGGTTTTTTCAAAGTAGAAAACGATCAGCTGTATCAAAAGCTTTAGAGAGGTCAACGAGAACATCTGCATGATGTTGCTTTTTATCAATGGCTGTAAGGAAATCATCTAGAATGAATGTAGCAGCAGAGATGTGTGTTATGCTTTTCTCTAAAACCAGACTGGTAGTCACGCAGTCAGTCAGGTTAACACAGAGAACTTTGTTGAGTTTTCTTAATTTGGTCTAAGCATGATAAATATCCCTAGTATTAGGGCACTGGGAATTCTGCTTGATAAAATAGAAAGCTGCTTGTTTACCACGGCTAGAAACATTTTTCTAAAATAGTCTTACAGCAAGTCAACATCTGGTCTTCATGGAGTGTAGGGAATGCTACTAGGAATCTACCTTGTCACTTGTGGTGGGATCAAGCTCTTTCCCACCTGGTATCCTAGGAACAGAGTTTCCATCTGAACTCATTTGCATTTGGCCACATTGAGTGTCAAGCTTGCCTTGTCAGTGCATTTAAGGACAGTGTCATCATGCTTGAGATGATCATTCTAGGTATTGCTGAATATCACCAAATCAAGATATGCTGAGCAACAATATTCATAACCTCCTAAAACGCTGTCCATAAACTGTTAAAGTTGCTGGAGCACCATGTAATCCAAAAGGCATGACTGTAAAGTGGAAAAGGCCCAGGGGATGGCAGAATGCTCTGTAATTCCAAAATTGGAGCCGCCAGTGGAACATACTAGTATGCTTTGCACAGCTCAAGGGTTGTTATGAGCTGAGCCTGCCTAAGTCGCTCTAGTAGGTCATCAATTTGGGGCATTGGGTAAGCATCAAACCTTGAAATAGCATTAATACACCTGAAATAAATACAAACCTGCAGAGACTCATCAGGCTTTGGGTCACTTCTGGACCATACACTATCAGAGAGCTTGATAACCCCTATATCCAACATAGCTCAGGAGAGTGGATAAGTTACATCTCCACAATCAGGATAACTTTTGGCTCTTTATGCTGCTTCTATGCTCTCATGAGTTTAGCAAGGCATGTCTATGATTTTCTCACCAGATTGAAGCACTTTATAGGCTCTTTCTTCTTCAGGACCTCAAAAGGCCCCTGCCACTTTGCCAAAAGCATGTTGGTGGAAGTAGAAAGTAGCAAAAGGACTTTCTGTAGAACTCACAGAGGTGATCTCTCATCTGCAACACAGTTCACGTTGCCTTTCTTTATTGTGGCACAAGAGATCAAGGAGTACCTGAACAGACCAATCATTAACAAGCTCAGCAGAGAGAAGCCAACTGACACCTGGGGTACCTCCCGATATGAAAAAAGTAGGAAAGGCTACCTCTAGCACAAGCTTCTTTAACATGGATTTCATGGTTTGATTGAACATTTTAAAAAGGCCATCAGTTTGTGGGTGATCGGGTGTGGTGTGGATGCCACTGATTCCAAGATACTGGTGAAATTGGGAATTAAGACAAATGGTGAAATTTATGCCATTTCATCAGGAAATCCCACTCTGGAAAAGAGTTGCACAAGGACAGCGATTGTCCCAGGGGTGGTGATGAAGTGCAACGGATATGCCTTTGGGAAACATATAGCATAATCACAAACAACCAATATGCACCTAAACCCAGAGCTGCTCTTCTCATGAGGGCCTAAGCCATCCATAACCATTCATCTAAAGGGTGTGGAAATAATAGGCAAGGGCTGTAGAGGTGTTTCATTAGAGTCTCAAATAGGTCTGTTTTTTTGGCAGTCGGGGCATGAGCTACAATATTCCTGCACATCAGACTACAAAGAAGGCCAGAAGAAGTTGTGGCCAACCCTGAGGTACATTTTGTTTTCTCCTAGATGGACTGTTCTGGACATCCAATCATCCGATCATCACTGGAGAGGAACAGATTCTTGATCACTGCTATACTTCACTTAGGGACAGTTACAAACCCCTTCTCGCCCTGCCTTTGGCAAAGCTGATCACTCCTCCACTTTTCTCCTGCCTGCATACAAATAAAGACTTAAACAGGCCAAGCCAGTTCTCAGATCAGTCTACCAATGGAGTGAGGAGGCCATCTTTACACTTCAGGACTGCTTTGAAACCACATACTGGCAGATGTTTCGTGATGCAGCTGGCACTGATAATGAATATATTGACTCCATCACAAGCTACATCAGTAAATGCACTGATGACATTGTTCCAAAGATCAATGTCAGAAGCCCTGGATCAACACTGAGGTCTGAGCCAAACTAAGAGCATGGACCACAGCCTACAACACTGGTGACCTGGAGAGTTATAAGAACAGATATATGACCTTCAGAGGACCATCAGGCTGGCCTAAAGAAACTATAGGGACAGAGTCGAGTCTAACTACCAGGGGTCTGATCTCAGATGCATGTGGAATGGTCTCCGCACTATCACTGACTACAAAGGTGGTGGGATCTGTGATATGGGGTTGTCCTCCTCACTTGCAGATGAGCTAAATGCACATTATGCTCGTTTTGAGGCAAACACCACCTCCCTAGCTACGAAACTCCCAGTAGATCAGGAGAGCTGCGCTCCATCCATTTCTGTGTCTGAGGTGGTCAGATACTTCCAGGCAGTTAACCCACGCAAAACACCTGGTCCTGATGGCGTTCACAATCTGGTGCTCAGAGCATGTGCCATCCAGCTGGCTGAGGTTTTCACTGACATCTTTAACCTCTCCCTAAGACTGTCAGTGATTCCCACATGCTTCAAGAGAACCACAATTGTTCCAGTTCCCAAGACACCGGCTATCACCTGCCTGAATGACTACCGCCCTGTTGCACTGACATCAACAGCTATGAAGTGCTTCGAGCGGCTGGTCAAAACCCACATCTGTTCCTCGCTTCCAACCACCATGGACCCTCACCAATTTGCATACCGCTCCAACAGATCCACAGATGACGCTATTGCACTGACAGCACTCTGCCCTCACACACCTGGACAGGAGGAACACCTGAACTCTCATCTGTGCAACTGGGTCCTGGACTTCCTGACAGGTAGACCCCAAGTGGTGAGAGTAGGAAACAGCTTCTCTTCCACACTGACTCTGAGCACAGGGGCTCCTCAAGGCTGTGTCCTCAACCCCCTCTTGTACTCCCTGTTTACACATGACTGTGTAACCAGACACACATCCAACACCATCTTCAAGTTTGCTGATGACACCACCATCCTAGGCCTCATCACAGAAGGAGACGAGACTGCCTACAGAGACGAGGTCAGCGCCCTGTCAGAGTGGTGCTACCACAGCAACCTCAGTCTCAACATCAGCAGAACTGAGGAGATGATCGTGGACTACAGGAAGCTGCAGAGGGGTGGTCACTCTCCCCTGTACATCAATGGAGCTGAAGAGGAGAGGGTCAGCAGTGTTAGGTTCCTCGGGGTACACCTCACCGATGACCTCACCTGGTCACTCCACACCAACAAAGTTGTGAGGTCTACCCATCAGCGCCTCTTCTTCCTGAGAAGGCTCAGGAAGTTTGGTCTGCCTCCTGACATCCTCACCAACTTCTACAGACGCACCATAAAGAGCATCCTCACGGCCTGCATCACTGTCTGGTATGGCAGCTGTACTGCCTACGACTGCAAGGCCCTGAAGAGAGTGGTGAGGACGGCGGAGTCCATCATAGGCAGCAAACTTCCAGACCTGCAGGACATCTACCGGTCCCACCACCAGAGGACGTCCACCAGTACCCCTGCCTGCAGGATGTCTACCGGTCCTGCTGTCTGAGGAAAATCCAGAAGATCCGGTTGGACTGTAGCCGCCCAGCACACGACCTGTTCACCTTACTGCCATCAGGCAGGAGGTACCGCAGCATCCAGGCCAGAACAAGCCGGCTAATGAACAGTTTATACCCACAAGCCATCAGGTTCCTGAACAAGCTGTGAACCTTTCACCAACACCACCAATACCACCAACACCACTAATACAACCAATACCACCAACACCACTGCACTCGAACACTTTGTTATTAATACTCTATATAGCACTGCTATGGACATCATCACTAAGTCACTTTATACAACAGGAATAGACATGAACATACATATTTATATTTATATTAGCTCCACTCTCTCTCAGACTACACCTGTCTCATAAATGTACATATCAGAATTTCTACAGATCCCTCCTGTCTTTGTATATTCTGTATTGTGTATATTTTGTGTATTTTGTATTTATTTAATATAACCTTATATCTCTTTATTTTAATATGTTTAGTATGTACATAGTTTTGTCCTCCTGTAGAGTATCAACCTGAGCCTCGCCACAAGCATTTCAATGCATACATGCCCTGACATGTTGTGCATATTACAAATAAACCTGAAACTTTAACTTGAGCTTGGAGATCTACTACTAAGAACAACCAAATGGTAATGAGGTGAATCTGCCAAATAAAGAATATTATTCTCAATGACAAATTGGTCTTTACAGCTAAGGGACTTGTTGCTATTCTCTTCTTCTACCTGTTTATACAAGCGAGCAATGGTAGGATCTTCCCGTTGATGAATGTCTGTGTTTGTGGGAACCTGACACTGACCGATGGAACGAGAGGTAGTGTAGCGTTTGGTGAATTGTTGGGTGATCCTAAAGTTTACTCTCAACATTGTTTCTGAAATGACTTTTTCGGACACTTTTACCACCCTCAAACAGGCAAAAGTCAAATCAGATATGGTGGCTGGATACCAGTTTCAGTTTGAGGGCATATTAAAGGACTCCAGCCACCCAAGCCACTGTCTGTTCTCACAGCTGCCGAGTGGGAGGAGGTTCCGAAGTATAAAGTTCAGAACCTGAGTGCTGATGCATCGGTATATGGACTTGGTTCAGCACATCTCACCAAAACCATTTAAACGATGGTCTCCATGGAGACTCATCACTCTGCACTTTACATTAGCATATTTACACTTGCACATATAGACTGACCTACTGTTATCTTCCATCCACACTGTATATATATAATATTCTACGTCCTGTATATACCCTGCATCTCTCATCTACCTCAGCCTTACCATAGTGCTATATGGAAATGTGTACATCTTTATATATCATAGTTTTTAATCATAACTTTATATTACTGTTATATAAAACTGAATGTTAGGATAAACAGAGACTTTGTGCTTAGTATTGTATATATTTATTGTATATATTTATTGTCTAATGTATATTTTTTGTATTTAAGTCTGTAAGGGACTGCACACCTAAGTTTTTCACTCACCTTCACACCTGTGAAAATGTGACATGCCAATAAAAGTGATTTTATTTGATTTGTTAGGACTGGACGAGAAATTTTAACAGTGGACTATTCTTCACCCAACAGTTCAGCCAAGATTGGTAAGCCATGACTAATACCATGTCTTTTGGCAAGTCATTAGACACTCCCACCCAAAAAATAAATAAAAAAAACACTGTCAGAAACTTCAAGAAAACTACATTAGCTGTAAGATAATCACCAAGTAAACATTTTGTTTATGAATGACCTAGGTGGTATGAAATCCCTTTATATCAAAGTCATCACACTCCCAGTATCTAAAATGCCTTGAAAAGGCTGTCCATTAACCATTACAAAAATGTCAGTTCACACAGTATGAACATTGGCCCCCCAGTTATAAAACTGCATGTTTGGTAGTATATTGCCTGATGATTTTGACTGCTGTAATACAAGTTTGTCGGGCGGTCTCCTGTGAGCAAACATAGATATTACTGGCTAATGAACAAATCACTTCACACTGCATGTAATAAATAGTCTAAAAACATCATATAACAAAGTTAAATAGCAATGCCTAAATTCTCAGTCATTTAAGATTGCTCTTTAAGCACTGAAGAGATAATACTAAAGTACGACTGCTCCTTTTCAACAGTGAAACAGGGTAAAGAGACTGTTCAGTGCTCACACATATCTGCAGAATATTGTACAAAATACCTGTACAGAACTGTGTATAGGAAGTAAAAAAAAAAAATTTACTGATATTTCAGCTCCACTTTTTCAGTTCAACAATTTATTTTTGAGATATTAAATAGCTGAGATGAACTGTAAAAACTTACTGGTGCTTGTGTTGAACTGTGGGTTTGGGGTTGTGGTGTTGACATCTGGAAGAAGAAGATATTTAAGGAGTTACATACCACATTAAATCATAATTAATAAAACCCTTATAAATGAAATCATGTTTAGAAGTTGTACCTGTGCAGTAAGCTGTGTTGCAGTACTTTGGTCTGAAGAGCTTGTACACAGAGTAGTTTCCTGGGCAGGTCTTCACTTTAATTGAGGTGGAACCAAACAAACAGCAGTCACTACCTGCATTCCCACAGACCTGACGAGTGACCACTCCATCCTCGATCTCAGGATGGGGACCGTTGAGCCACAGGGTGTAGTAAGTACCACATCTGGATGTAGGAACACACCTCTCTGGCATACGGATGTTCATCCCATAATAGAAGAACCGGTACCAGCCGTTCCAGCTGAAGTCGCTGTCACAGATGTCCAGTTCAGTCTCATCGTTGGTTCTCCAGGGCTGATCCAGAGAGGTGTATTTATTGCAGGGATCGAAGGTGTTGGTGTTTGATAAAGCTATCATGGAAACAACAGTAATAATAATAAAACTAAAATATGTGTCTAACAAACACTATATATGGATCATTCTATTAATGTGGTTCCAACTCAGAATTACAAAACTCATTTAGGACTTTTAACAAATTCTGCCATGCCTGAGTCACTTCATGACAGTCTGAACGACACCATTGCAGTCTTTGGCAACAGTGACGTGGTGTTAGAGGCAGTCCTTATAACTGTCTGCATGCATGTATATGTATCCCTGCTTACGTCACACATATGGCTAATCATGAAATATGAATCGTTCATATGTTTCACAATGTCAAACTTTGTGAGAGAGTTTAATTCCTGTTGGCTGGTTCCTTCACACTGCTAAAAAAAATTCAGTATAGCATCAACTCAGTTTAACTTCAGGGATATTGATCGAGTCAGTTAAGTAGCAGGGGCGGTTGTTGATCAGTTTCAGCTGCTTTGGTATTAAGGAAATAAAAAACAGGTGCACTAGAGGAGCAACAATGAGACAACTCCCAGAACAGGAATAATTTAAAAGGTGGAGGTCATTGACATTTTGTCCCTTCTCATCTTTTCTGATTGACTCCAACCCTGCAGGGTGGAACATCAATACGAGCCATCGCTAGAAAGTTTGCTGTGTCTCCCAGCACAGTCTTAAGAGCACGGTGGAGACTCCAGGAGACAGGCAGTTACTCTAGGAAAGCTGGCCAAGGCCGTAGAAGGTCCTTAACCCCTCAGCAGGACCAGTATCTGCTCCTCTGTGTAAGGGGGAACAGAATGAGCCCTGCCAGAGCCATACAAAATGAACTCCAGAAGATCACTACTGTGAATGTGTCTGACCAAACAATCAGAAACGGGCTTCATGAGGGTGGCCTGAGGGCCCAACGTCCCGTAGTGGGCCCTGTGCTCACTGCCAAGCACTGTAGAGCTCAATCGGCATTTGCCACAGAATACCAGAATTGGCAGATCTGCCACTGGCACCCTTTGCTTTTCACAGGTTTCACCTGAGCACATGTGACAGACGTGACAGGCTCTGAAGACGCCGTGGAGAATGTTATGCCACCAGCAACACCATTCAGCATGACTGGTTTGGTGGTGGGTCAGTGATGGTCTGGGGAGGCATATCCCTGGAAGGACGCACAGACCTCTACAGGCTGGACAACGGCACCATGACTGCTATTAGGTATCAGGATGAAATCCTTGGACCCGCTGTCAGACCCTACGCTGGTGCAGTGGGTCCTGGGTTCCTCCTGGTGCACAACAATGCCCGGACTCATGTGGCGAGAGTATGCAGGCAGATCTTGGAGATTGAAGGAATTGATACCATTGACTGGCCCACCAGCTCGCCTAAATCCAATGGAACACCTCTGGGACATTATGTTTCGGCCCATCCGACGCCACCAGGTTGCACTTCAAACTGTCCAGTAGCTCAGTAATGCCCTGGTCCAGATCTGGGAGGAGATCCCCTAGGACACCATCGGTCATTAGGAGCATGCCCCGACATGGTCTACTGAGTACCATTCTGATTTGGACGAACCTGCTGCATAATTTTCTCACTTTGACTTTCAGGGTGTCTTTGAATTCAACCCTCTGTAAGGTGATCATTATATAAATATATAATAAATATGTATGAGGATTTAATACTGAAAATGTGGTTGTTTTTATTCACAAATTAATTTTTTTTTTATATAAATTAATTTAATTCATATTTATTCCTTCAGAATTTACTAAAACTATAAAAGTCAGTGATGCCTGGATCTTTTGGTTCTAGGGTGTACCAAAATATTATCTATTATCAACATAATTTTTTTTTCATTAAAACCCATAAACTGACTTAATTGCAGAACATGTGTTTCACTAGTGGCAGTTCTTAATGTTACTTACTAATGTTTAGACTTTGGTACCCATTCTCACATATGCATCATATATATATATATAATATATCATATTCTGCTAGCGCTCCGAACAAAGAGTCGCGCCGGCAAAACGAAGGAACTGCGAAGGAGCTACAGGGGCTGCAGAGCCGGTGCTAAGCTAAAAGCTAAGCGCATGGATAAACGCTAGGGGTATAAACAATCTATTCTTTCAGTGGTGATGGGGGAATGTGAACTCTCTGGCCAACAAGACTGATGAACTAGCGGCGCTGGTTCGGAATCAGGGGTTATACCGGGAATGTAGTCTCTTATGACGTCATACACGCAACCATCGCAAGACTCCAGACCCAGCACCCTGATGCCTTCTGGTGATTTCAACCACATCACACTGGACTCAGTTCTCACTGCTTTCCACCAGTATGTGGACTGTCCCACCAGAAAGAACAGGACACACCCCTGACCCCTCTGGGAAAATCAGATCACAGCCTGGTCTACCTGCAGCCACAGTACAAGCCCCGGGTCCGAACACAACCCATAACCACCCGCTCCTTCAGGAAATGGTCTCCTGGTGCTGAAGCAGCTCTCAGGGACTGCTTTGAGTCCACTGATGGCGCGTGTTGCAGGAGCCGTATGGGGAGGACATTGAGGGGATTACACACTGCAGGACTGACTACATGAACTTCTGCATGGACGTTGTTGTTCCTGTAAAAACTGTGCGCTGCTTCGCTAACAACAAGCCCTGGATAACCAGCAGTGTTAAAGGCCTTCTGAACAAGAAGAAAAGGGCCTATAAAGACAACAACCAGGAGGAGCTTAGGAGCGCACAGAGGGAGCTCAAAGTCCACCTGCGAGAGGCAAAAGAGTCCTACAGGAGGAAGGTGGAGCAGAGGTTAAGGGAGAACAACATGAGGGAGGTATGGAGTGGGATAACCATCACAGGCTATATGCAGAGGACAGACAGTGCTACAGACGGTGATGTAGACAGAGCCAATGAGTTCAACACCTTCTACAACCGGTTTGACTGCCCTGTTCAAGTCTCTGCAGCTTCAGCTGATACCTCCTCCACCCTCCCCCTCGCCTCAGCTCCTGATACTTCAGCCTCTGCCTGCCTGGACATTAACATCTCACCTTCTCCTTCTTCATCTCACCTTATTCATGCTCCTCTCCCACAGGCTGATAGCTCAGACAACACGGCCCCCGTTCCACCATTCTCACACCTCGTCTCATCAGACCTGACCTGCAGCACCACTGAAGCCCACACCTCTCCCCTCCTGCACACCTTCACCGCAGACCAGGTTAGAGGGGAGCTGAGGAGACTCCACACTAGGACGGCAGCTGGACCAGATAGAGTGTGTCCCAGACTACTGAAATCCTGCACTGCCGAGCTGGGGGCACCCTTACAGCACATCTTCAACCTGAATCTGAGCAGGGTTCCCACACTGTGGAAGACATCATGCCTCATTCCAGTACCCAAGAAGGGACGACCCAGTGAGCTCAATGACTTCAGGCCAGTCGCTCTAACATCACATGTCATGAAGACCCTGGAACGCCTCCTTCTACACCTTCTCAGACCCCAGGTTCAACACGCAATGGACCCCCTGCAGTTCGCCTACAGGGAGAAAGTGGGAGTAGAGGACGCCATGCTGTACCTTCTCCATCGGGCCCACTCTCATCTGGACACTTACTGTATATACTGTACATCTGAACTCCTGGACACTCTCAGACACTTTACTGTATATACTGTACATCTGAACTCCTGGACACTCTCAGATACTTACTGTATATACTGTACACCTGAACTCCTGAAGACTCTCAGACACTTTACTATATATACTGTACATCTGAACTCCTGGACACTCTGGACACTTACTGTATATACTGTACATCTGAACTCCTGGACACTCTGGACACTTACCGTATATACTGTACATCTGAACTCCTGGACACTCTCAGACACTTTACTGTATATACTGTACATCTGAACTCCTGGACACTCTCAGACACTTACTGTATATACTGTATACCTGAACTCCTGGACACTCTTCGACACTTTACTGCATATACTGTACATCTGAACTCCTGGACACATCACTATAGCCGCCTCTCCTCTTACCCTGATACCCCATCACTCTGGAACAGGGTAAATCTGGACTTATCAGATCACATGACCTTCTTCCATCGCTCCAGAGTCCAGACCTTATCTCCCTAGCAGACTGAAGCCGTGTTAGCCGGTTAGCCTCACTGACGAGTGGTCTTTCTTAAGGCTACACAGCTGTTTATTCACGATCTCTGGAGTTCCCTTCTCAGTACGTGTGGAGACGCTTTTCCTCTCACTGTTAAACACCTCCCTGAGTTTCCTTCTCACTGTACGTGGGGAGATGCTCTTCCTCTTACTGTTAAACATCTATTGCTGTTTCTCGCCCATCACCATCATTACATTTTTTTCCCCGACCACATTCCTCCCTTGAAGATGATGTTTAGCCGCCGTCCGTCCACTGTTTAAAAATGTGTTGGACAGTTCTTAACCTGATTTTAGTATTTTCTTCTTTGATTTTCGTCTTTCCACATGGTTGTTTAACAAATGAGAAACTAGCTTGGTGGGTTAACAGTGGATTAAGTATCTTTAGTTGGTGTACGACTGGAATCAGAATGGAATGATTTGCAAATCTGAGTCATGTTTTAGTCACAATGGAGAACAGAGCATCTCAGCTGTTGAAAGTGAGACTATTTCATAAAAATGATTAACTCATTTAGAATATGAGGAAAAAATTGGGACAGGAAACAAAAGGCTGGAAAAGTAAGTGGTACTAATAAATACAGCTGGAAGAGCAATGTGCAACTACGTCACAAGACTTAAACTTATAAAAAGAGCAGTTTAGAGAGAGCTTGTAGAAAAGAAAAATGTTCTTCAACATAAAATTACACTTTTTTAAAACTTAAAATATCCAACCACATTTACAATACGTACTATGATATAAAGATGGCCAGTATAGATAGATAATTGTATATCCCAAACTATATATATATTTATTTATATGTTATCATTAGAGGACAAGAACTAATGTGATGTCTTCAGACTAGCAGGTTCTGTAGGATTTTGTAAAATGTAATCAGATTACACTTCATGTTTCTACATAACACTGATGTGCCCTGTGGATGAGGGTCATTATCTCTAAAAAAACAGTGCATATTTTAGAAAACACTCATCACATGATGTAAAACATGTCATGGTTGGAGTGAAGAAAGATGATCAGCAGAGATCTCAGATAACAGAAGTAAAAGATCAGACAATAGAGTCTGAAATGTTTACCTAATATATGTAACAGATACCGTAACTCTTAATTGAAGCTGTTCATATTAATGTATTACTGTTCATTTTTTAATTTCACCATGAAGAGATAAAGCAAAATATTTGGATTTAGTAAATGTAAGATGTGATAAAAAAACCATCAGCAAACTGCTTACCTTCTGACTGTCCTATGTTCACTCCACCTGTGAAAGAAACAGTATTGCTGTAGAATGTATAGAATGTATGGCAGTATAAACTGACAAAGCTAAGCTAAATGTTTAATGTTGACATTTAATATATTATATAAACATATTTTAGAAGTAAAGGTGTAGGTTGTGCAACACTCACTAAAATGCATCTTTCTATTGAAGTAAAGCAGTAAACACAATCTGTACACCCTTAAAAAACTATACAGTAACTATTTACAGACTCATTTCTAAATATGTCTCATTATTATTTTTTCTTGGTTAGCAGTGAAGAGAAATGTAAAAAAAATTTTTTTTACAAATTTAATATTAAAAAAAAATGTACCATTCATAAGTAGCAGTAGAGGCAAGCCAAACACCATTAGAAGCCCCATGTTGATTAACTGCTTCTCAGTTCAAACCTACATCACCAAACAGAATTACAGTCCAACATTGCTCTGCATATCTTTACAATATCATAACACACACTGACATATCAGCTTGATTTGAGCTCAATTTATTTAATTAATTAATTTATTAATTACTAAACATTACTGATGCTTACCTAAGACACCAAATTGAGCTGCATTTAGAAGTCAGCAGGCGTAGAGATCCTTATAGATGCTGCACCCGTTGCATTTGCACCTGCTGGGCTCCTTGACTGAACATTATATCTGCATTTAGGAATGTGGGCGGGTCATTAAACAACCCAGAGTTTATCCTTATCATGTTCTAGGGTTCCTCTCAAATGTGTCAATCACGCCAACACTGTATTTTCCTGTAGAGATATGTCAATATATGACTCAGTATAAAAAGAGCATTTTAGAGAGTTTCTAAAACTTTAGAGAGTTTCTAAAAGAAAAATGTTCTTCAACATAAAATTACAAAGACTTTAAATATCCAACCACATTTACAATACATACTATAATATAAAGATAGCCAATATAGATAGATAATTGTATATCCCAAAATATATTTATTTATATGTTATCATTAGAGGACATGCACTAATGTGATTAATGTTTCCAGATTAGCAAGTTCTGTAGGATTTTGTAGAATGTAATCAGATTACACTTCATGTTTCTACATAACACTGATGTGCTCTGTGGACGAGGGTCATCATTCATTTTTTATTGGTTAGCAGTAAAGTGAAATGCAAAAAAAATTGAATTTACAAATTTAATATAGGTAAAAAAAAACCAAAACAAAACATACCAGTAAATAGAAAAGTGTATTTCCTAAAGAGTGATTCCGCAGCTTATGCTTACTGCTGTTGTCAATTGGTTACTAGGTCTAATTGAACTTGAAAATGAGTCTATGGGATGAACAAGGGATGATATAGACAGAAATAGACAGTAGAATACATGCAGTTTGGTAACTGTAGGTTAAAGGAACAGTTGGTTTTGGGTAGGGTTAGAAATTAATGGAAACCAAAGGGACATTCAGATCCCATCATCCTACAGTAGCAATGATTTTATGAATTTCTTCAATAATAAAAATTAAAATGATTAGGCTAAAACTTTAAAGTACAAAGTTAAAAGCTACAAGTGGACTGCCCCATAAACCTAAACCAGATGTAAAGCAAAGTATGACTACAACAGAAATGCTGGAATCTTTTGCTCTACTTTAAGAAACAGCACTCATAAATATTGTCTGTAACCAGTGCCAGTTAAGATGGATGATGAAGCTATGACAGCTAATGGATCTTCAGACATAGTTTTGTTGATACAGGACACAGAAACTCAGCTGCCATGTTTTGTCAATAGGTAAATAGTTTATTGAGCAGCCAGCAGCAAAGCCAGCAGCAATAGACCGGCCCAGTCATGAGTTTTAACCAGTTTGGGAGGCAATGAAAGCTCGAAGCAGCATTATTAAAATTCCTTTGGTTAAAAAAAACCCACAATGTTTCAAAAATCAAAAAAGCAAAGCTATTCTGCATTAACCTGTTCATGAATACAGGATTTTACAGGATTTAAAAGCAGATATTCTGCTTATTCTACACTGTGTCTTCACAGCTCACAAACTAGGAGAATTTCAGGAAAGATACACACAGTAAGGTAAAATCCTCTGAGGAAAGAGTTAGATGTTTCTATCCTCCCTGTCCTACTTAAGTGAATATATATATTAAACATCCATTTCTGAAGGAAAATTTATATGGATATGGATCTCATTCAGAAAAACAGGCAGTGATGTTGACGGGTTGCCTTACACGAAAACATGGTCAAGTTTTAAAACAGGTTGATCAGGAAATAAGTATTGCGGTCAGTGATGGTACATTTGATTTACAAGAAGTCATGGCTAAACTACAGTCAGTTATGTGAGAGAGGAATGACAGACTAAACACTGATTGTAAACAAGCTGAAACATATTTAGATTTTAAATCTCTTATGTCCTCTTTGTTGTAGCTTAAATTACCTGTTGATCTTTGTCAGATATGTAAACTATTGCACAGGTCATTTATTAATATATTAATTATTTTCCAGTGAAGTTAATAACCAAAAAACCAGTCATGCCCCTAGACAGTGGAGGATGTAGAGGAAATATCTATCTGCAGCCGTATGCACGGATGAACAAAAAACAGTTTTTTTGAGGTTTTAGTACCCTTGCAGCACATTGCTGCCTTGAAGTAACAAACAATTTCTGTTGAGAAATTAGCAATCAATTTTACATATACATGCGATTTGAGTATTTAGATAGGAAGAAACAACTCATTCTGCCTTTTAGGGAACATGGCAATGTCTCTCTGGCCAGTTCCTCAAAAAAAGTTTTAAATGAGGAGCTTGGGCATCAGCACACAGCAGTGCTGACCATCTATGTTGGTTACTCAGACTTAACAAAGATAATGCCAGTACTGAACACTGCACAGTTGTGGATTGTACAGTGCAGAAAAACCTTGGAATAGCTGAATACATACTAATGACCTAGTACAGTGTACTGTAAGCTGGTTTGATCTAAATATATTGTTGTACTCTGTGATCTACTGGCACAGGTAGATATACAAATATGTTTACATAAAATGCAGTAGTGGTTAAATGGTATTTACTATGATTGAGTTAATTTAGAATAAAGCACTGACATGACCTTCTCCTGAATGTTTACAGTTAATAGTCTGCAGAACATCATCATATTGGTACAGTGTCATTAGCATCACATTTGAATTTAACACCTCAGTGACGGAGAAAGCAAACAACAGAGCAGCAAACATAACCAGAAGGGGAAATCCAGAGAACAAGAGTCGAAAACGGGCAGCAAACAGAGAGCAGCAAGAGAAACCACTCAGTACGCAAACTGGGTTTGGCAATATTTCACAACGTGTATGTAGGCTTTATGTAGTAACAGGAAATGTGGTGCAGGTGGGCAGTCAGTGCTCTAGAGACCTTGAACACGGAAGTTGAGTGCGATTGGGTGTTTTGGGTCATGTGACAGTGACATCATCAGGACGAGATAGAGCCTGGGAGATTGGAGGCGGTCGGAAAACCCGGAAGCATGACAGTAATGCATATCTGAAATATATTTAATCTCTCTATGCTAGCACCAACAGGGTTACTGAAAGGAAATTAAAAAAAGAAAAACAAACTTTTCCATATTCACCCACAGAATATGTATGTAATGTTAGTCAAATTATAAGCTTTGTGTCTGAGATTGGCATTAACACTGGCTGCATTTTTTAAGATATACTTTATATTTGTTATCTATTTATGTATTATTTGTTATATGTTATTTGTATGACCTGTTACAGCCCACAAGGTGTGTTATCTACTGTGGATCTATTATGTTCCAGTAAAGAGGCTAAACAGTATTACTAAACTTTCTAATATTTACCATCCTAAGGCCTGTTAATAGTATTTCTGGAATTCTTGCAGCTTCAGCAGCACTTTTGAGGATATTTGTGGATCTTTTATCTTTCTGGCCATACAAATGCTCCTCATAAAAGGTGTTAGCTTTATAGTTTTAATTGGTGGATGATTCTAAGTCCAGCATTGACAATGCGGTGTCCAGCAGCCCTGTCAAAAGTGATCCACCACCCACATCATACCTGCTCTGTGGTGGTCCATTTTGCTTTGTTTGTGCATGATACAAGATAAACACTCAGTACACGACTGTCAACCTGCAGGTTTTGTACACTTTTTAGTAAATCTAGCTCTTTAAACAGAGTAGCTGATATGTTTTGATGGGTGTATTACACAAACACTATGCGTGCCACTATGTTGGATTTTAAGAAACAGCATAGGCAATTAAAATGTTCAACCCTGGGGTAAACAGTGCCAAATACTAGGTTGGGTGACTGGAGCATTTCCAGAAAATGTTCAGAATGCCATCTGCCTTTCCTTTCTGCACTTTGACAATAACACATGTTTAGCAATCGACAAAACGCGCTTTCCTACAGTTTCTGGATTCTCTCCATTTCAAGGCCATAGTCATAATGTTCTTATGTTATAGGATATGTAGTAGAAATCTAAGTTCATTGAGAGCAAGTTACATAATAAATATATTGCATAGCTGTTAAACAACCTTCAGTGCACTTTGGACACATGGGTTGCACAAAGGGAACAATGCTGAGGGCCATGCATAGTTTAAAAGACACTAGGTACATTACTAATGTCAACTGCATGAAAAACTACCTAAAGTGTGTTTGAAAATCAAAAGTCACATTGTTACTTGTCATTGTCATGTCCCAGCTCTTCTACAGTTGGGAATCAGAGCAAATAGACACAGACATCCTAAAATTTTTCTCTGAGGTCTGAGCATCTTCTAAAAGTTACACTGTAATACATGTAAGACAAGTTTAAAGATATGTGTACTGAATATGGACATGATTCTTTACAACTTCTCAGTTTGTAGCTGCTTATGCAAAAACACCTTTTTTAACTTCATCTTTCTTTACATTATTACTGCTTACCTGGACTTGATTTATGTCAGGCATGCTAGCTTTAATTTTCAGCCTTGACAGAATGATCTTAGTCCGGAATGCAGAAAGGCTGCATGCAAATGCTGGCGGCATAGTTCTGACTTTCCGGAAAGGAGCAGGATATTTTTCAGAACTTATATCCTGCTCAGACAACATAATATTTTAGAAGAAAAACTCAAAATGTTTTTATATTCTATTATAGAACTGAACCTCCTGAGCTAGCAGATTAAGTTCAGTCTTGGTGATAATATTCCTGGGGCTACCAGTTTCAGCATGGGTCACAGGGGTTTGGTGGTTTTTGTCTTATCAAGTCATGTTCTGATGTCCATCTTTATTCCCAAATTGTTCTAACCTGAGCAAACAAGTTACATAACACAATATACAGCAATTCAGCAAGCTGTAAAGACTGGATTGAGGTAGGTTGCGAAATCAGGAGACATGGCAAGAGAAAGAAGCCAAGAAAAGACAAGCCAGAAAAACTATAGTAACAGAATTAACAGAACAGAGGGGCTTCAGATGTAGTATTAATAAGTCCATAATCATCTACAGGTGGAGCAAGTGGAGTCGGCGCCTGTCAGAAGGCATGTGCAGTAATACGCAGACCTTGTGACACAGGCAAACTCTACCTACGTATCATAGCTAGTCATAGCAAGATTATTTAGAACTGAGTAAATAGGGAATATCTGCAGGTAAACAAGGCTCCCGCCCAATTATTAAACAGAAGGGCGCATAGCCGGTGGTCCTATGAAAGGTGGCTTTATACAGATATGTCGATGTCTGTAGATGCCAAAGCCAGTCTTTCTGTGTTTCTTTTACTTTACAATCTCATCAATAACATACATAACATATATCCCTATCAAGGTTCGGCCAAAAGAAGCTCCTGAAGTGGCCATGATGACCAGCATGATCAGAATGTCACAGATAAGTTACTTGGGGACCACAACCTGGAATTCTTTAGACTTGATGGAGAGAATTCTATTTTTCACAACAAATGTCACTGTGAAAGTCAATATCCTAGACTGTCCAGCTCTTTCTGTCTCAGCCTGCACTCTTACTCTAGCTAATGCTACGTTGGACTCTGAACTTGTACCTGAACCTTGCCTGCCGGCTCTGTTGTCACTTGTTTCTTTTGATACGAGAAAAGCAGAACTAACATAAGACAACAAGCCTCATTTAACTCCACATGGAGAAACAAACAGAGAAATGCTGAAGAAGCTAAGCCGTATTATGGTTGTAACTAACTAATTCATCATATTCACCTTAACTTTAAGAACTTTAGAACTCAACTTTAAAATTAGTTTTTTTTTCTGCTACACAAGCAACCTGGTCACTTTACTAGAGACTCCCCTGACCCCAGAAGCGTGACTTATACATAATCAAAATCAGTGTACTCACTGCTATCCCAAAACTTTCGGTATGTAAGTGTATGTGGTTGAGAATTGCGACAGTTGAATGAACAATATGAATGATTAAAGGTTTTGAAGACTAGAAATTGTTCAAATTATTTTGCACATCTGCCACCTGATGTTCATTTACTTTAACAAACCTTGTGGGGAAGTATTATTATGCTGGTTTTTACACATTTTTGTAAATATGCTGTACTTAATAAAGTTTAAAGGAAGGGAATAGTAGGGTGTAGTAGCTCTGTTTGAGTAGGTCAGCTGATCCCTGTAGAGGCTGGCCTCTCCCCTCAGCTGCTCGCCTCTCTGCCCTGGTACATGTAGTTAAAATAAGCTCAGTGAATGCTAACATAAGCTAGTTAACCATAACCGGTACATTAGTCCATTTACTGGACATACTTAGAAGTATACATACTTTTATATATAAGAGGTCTTTTAGATTTCCTGTAAGCACATATGACCTGTCAATCATGTATGTGAAGTTCTTTTTGTTTGTGTGGCTCCTCCCCATGGGAGTGAGTGTGTAAACATTCCAACTGGGCGTTTAGAGGAAGTTTTTGAACATATAAACACACCTGTCAGCTTGAGAACACACACACACACACACACACACACACAGAAAGTTCAGAGTGACAAAGTTATCATTTTGAATTTCTGACGTATCTGGTGAAAAAAATATTAGTAAAACAATTATTACAGTAATCAATGCCAAAAGGCCTAGACATGACTGCTGCTAGCTCAACTCAGACTAAAACATGTACAAAGCCTTAATAATTAGTATACATGGGTTTTTACACTTTCCTCCAATCCTGGTGTTCATGTTTGTGTTTTGCTTTAGTGAGAGAGGTGTCCACCCAGTCTGGACATAGCATGAATATTCTGTTGGGTAATTTTGTGGATGTGCTGGACTAACTAGCTAGGCCTAGCTGCTGTTTCATGTTGTCATCAGGTGGATGTAATTACCTAGCTAATGTTTCTTTCACTCTGCTTTCCAATGTTATGTAACAGAAGTGTCCTGTCCACTGAAGCTAAAACCACTTCCAGGTGTTCTCCTACAGCGAGACCAACAAAGAGAAACATTAGCTGTTTAAGTTTTAAAACATTGTAGAGCTGCAAGAAATAAACCAGTATGGCAAGGTTACCACACTGTCACACCTTAAATGTTGTCCTACAGGTCACCCAACCCTCAAGCTGACTGACAGAGAGCACAAATAAAGATAAGCATTTTTATTAAGATAAGTGTGCACTATTTTAGTTACTACTGTGAACCTCTCATCTGTGCTGCAGGTCAGTGTCGGAAGAGCGTATCACAAGCCTCTATTTTACATGCCAACTAATCATTTTGAGCCTCCAGTTTACACCCCGAACTGGAGTTTTGAGGAACTTATTCAAACCATTGGTTTATAGACGGGTTTGGTTTTTGGAGGGGAACTTTTACAAGCCCTGGTTTGTGCACCCAAGCCTCAGGGTTTGCACACTGTGTTTGTGGCTGGAGGGGAACTTTTCTCAAGCTAGTTTTTCACTGAGTCTGTGTTCAGATGTATTTTTTTCCAGGCCTCTGGTCTGTATGGCGGGTCTGATAGGGACTTTTCTGAACCATAGTTAATTTTGGGACATGGATTTTGCTATGATGTAACCAGAGCGCAAAGTTTATTTGTTTTTTGCTCTGTGGTCCCACCCAATTCCACGCTGGGTTGCCAGATATGGCACCAATTGGCTGGCAAATATGGCATGCTGTATGCCATGTAAGCAAATGTACTAGACTGACAGAGATACCGTTTGATTCCACCCAATCTAAAAAGCCTTAGCATCACTTTAAAATGCCCCATGACCAGAGCAGAGTGAATAACACTAGTGAATATCATTGCAACTTTTCAAAGATGGAGGCAGCTTACAGGTCAGAAGAACTTTAAAAGAGATGCGGTCTCAGCTATGATTAGCTAACTTTAGTTAATGTTTTATTGCTACTGGTAGGCATGGGCAGGTCCTTTCAGCATTAAAGTACTCATGTTCATACTCTGTGGTCCGTGTGCAGCTGGGTTATTGTGAGTTATTGTGAGGTAGTGAGTTTTAAGATTTGGTGAAGTGGAACTTCAAGCCAACCCATGAAATGAATGCCATCATGCTAAACTGCTAGAATCAGTCACACCGGACAAGTGGGTGGTCTAAAGAAGTGAGTTTGACTGCATTGACAAGGTTTATGAATGTAAAAACCAAGTAACAGTACTCGTGATTATCTCCAGCTGCAAGGTATAGTAGAAATCTGAAGTGTTTTGATGGCAAAGCTCTTATACATGAGTTATACATCAGTTTGACTCGGAGGGGATTTATCTGATCCCTGATGTTGAGAACTTATGGAATAACCTCTATGATGTTTTTCGTGAATTTGTTAATCGACATGCACATTTTAAAAATGATATAGCTAAAGGCCAAGTCAAGTCAACATTTCTCTCTATGCGCCTTTTACAACAGAGGTTCTCACAAAGCAGCTTTACAAAGAATCTGGTGTCTGAGCCCCCAGTGAGCAAGCCAAGGGTGACAGAGGCAACAAGAACTCCCTCAAGTCAAAAGGAATAAACCAATAAACCTAGAGAAGAACCAAGACTCAGAAGGGGAACCCATCCTCCTCGGGTCAACACCAGATACAATACCAGCAAAGGAAATGAGCGTTCAGTGTTTGTAAGGTGGAGGAATAAATGTCTGATTAGTCTGTAGTTAGTTAGTCAGGTTATCGGATGGGTCAGCAGGATGCAGGCCAAGCTTCCACAGTACAGGACAGCCAGGAGCTCCTTGGGGGTTAAAGGCGAGCAGTGGCTCCCAGTCAGAGCAGATGTAGTACAAGCATCAGACCATACAGGATAGGCAGCAGTTCAGCTCAGACAGAGAGATCAGACAGACTGTTAGCTCCGACAGAAGACCTGAACACACTACAGGGTGTTAACAGAGAGATCAGACAGACTGTTAGCTCCGACAGAAGACCTGAACACACTACACGGTGTTAACAGAGTGCAGCAGTGACTCCAGCAGGCCTGGCTCTTACAGCAGGACTAACAGGGAGAGCCAAAAGATCCCACAGACATGAGGCCCCCTGAGGAGTCACGCCCCTCTGCTCCACCGTCAACACACCTGAGTGGCCATGAAGAGCAGCGGGACCACAGCACCAACACTTCCAGCTTACCCAACACTCTCTGTCAGTGGACCCCTAGATCTGCACCTGTCACCTAACACTCACTACCACATGCTCCACTGTACAGGTAGGGTTACTTAATACTCTCTGTCAGTGGACTCCTAGATCTGCACCTCTTACCTAGCAGAAACACTCACTATCACACGCTCCACTGAACAGGTAGGGTTACCCAACACTCTGTCTGTGGACCCCTAGAACTGCACCTCTTACCTAGCAGAGACACTCACTACCACACACTCCACTGAACAGGTAGGGTTACCCAACACTCTCTGTCAGTGGACCCCTAGATCTGCACCTCTTACCTTGCAGAAACACTCACTACTACACACCCCACTGAACAGGTAGGTTTTAAGCCTGGGCTTGAAGATTGAGTCTGTGTCTGAGTTTTGAACACTGACAGGTAGGTTATTCCAGAGCTGGGGGGCCTTGTATGAAAAGGCTTTGCCCCCTGATGTAACTTTGTTAATTCTAGGCACTAATAGAGAGCCTGCACTTTGAGATCTAAGGTCCTGTGATAGTTCATAGTACTGGATAAGTTCAGTGAGCTACAGAGGAGTGAGGCCATTAGAGCTCTATACGTCAGGAGGAGAGGTTTATACCCAGTGTGGAGATTAACTGTTAACCAGTGTAAGATCAGACTGGGCTGATATGATCAGACTGTCTAGCTCCTCTAAGGACTCTAGCTGCAGCGTTCTGGACTAACTGAAGTTTAAGGCTTTTGCTGGAACAACCAGAAAGCTGGGAGTTACTGTAATCCAGCCTTGAAGTGATAAAGGTGGAGCTAGCTGTTCTGCATCCTGTAGTGACAGTGCATTTCTTAATTTTGCAATATTGCGTAGAGGTAGAAAAGCTCTTCTAGTGATATTATTAATATGCTCATCGAGGACCAGATCAGGATTGATCGTGACACCAAGACTGTTTACAGAGGTACCTTGTGTAACTAAGAAGCTATTTAGATGAGTGGTAATGCAGACAGCTCTGTTCTAACAGTTTTGGGAACAAGAAGAACTTCTGTTCAGCCTGAGTTCAATAGGAGGAAGTTACTGGACATCCAGTCTGTTAGGTCTCTAACACAGTCCTCTCTCTTATTAAGGTGGAGTGGATCATCTGGTTTAGCTGAGATATACAGTTGTGTGTCATCATCATAGCAGTGGAGGTTTATTCTATGGTTTCTGATTGTGGTACTGAGTGGTAGCATATATAAGGTAAATAATATAGGTCCTAAGACAGATCCCTGTGGAACACCAAACTTTACTTTTGTGTGAGTGGATGATTGAGCGTTTATATTTACAGACTGATAGCGGTCACTTAAGTAAGATCTAAACCATGAAAGAGCTTTTCCTGTTGCTCCTGCAAGGTTTTCCAGCCTGTGTAGTAGGATAGAGTGGTCTATTGTGTGAAAGGCTGCATTAAGATCCAGTAGGACCAGTAAGGATGAATTACCTCTGTCAGAGAATATTAAAAGATTGTTTAAAATTTTCACCAGTGCTGTCTCGGTGCTATGATGAGGCCTAAAGCCAGACTGGAATTTTTCATGGATGTTGTTCCTGTGCAGGTAGGAGCTGAACTGTTGTGCTACAGCTTTCTCTAAAATCTCTGATATGAATGGAAGATTTGAAATGGGTATGTAGTTTGATAGCTCATAGGGATGAAGATTAGGTTTCTTAAGTAAAGGCTTAATTACTGCTAGTTTAAGGGATTTTGGGAATTAACCAAGACTATGAGATGAGTTTATTATAGACAGAAGAGGCGTGGTTATTTCTGGCAGAACTTTCTTAAGTAAACCAGTCGGAACTGGATCTAGTATGCATGTAGATGATTTTGAGGATGAAATTATTTGAATAGCTTTGTTTGTTGGAGTACAGTAAAAGGCTGTGATTCAAACCTCATAATGTGAATCTGGTAAATAAATTGAAAGTAATTGGGAAGTTTATTTAAAAAACAAGTCATGTTTGTTCTTTAAAACTAAAAAGAGAAGTTTTTCTACTATGTTTTTACTAGTAACAGATTACTGAGATATCATTTATATGCATGCACCATGTTTTGAATAAATATTTTATGAATATTTGCATCAAAATATTTGTTCATTAAAAATAAGGACTACTTCTTAATGTGTTGGTGTTGAGTGATTCCCGCCTGTGCTACTTACTGGAGCCACTACACCACTGACACCTGTAGACACCTGTGCCACTGGCACTAGCATGCACTTAGTACTGCCTTCTGCTTGGCTTTGGGGAGGGTGGGGTGGGGTAAGACTAGGAGAGGACAGTAAAACATATCATGTGCTTATCAAAGACAAACAACAACAATGACAATGTCTTACTATTATTTTTAGGAGTTTTGGATGTTGATGTAAAGGTGCTTGAGTATTATAAAACTTAAAAATTAACAGCTACAAAGCTTTTCTCCAATGACCAACAAAGTGAAAGTCTTGCAGAACAAGTACTAACAGTTGGCAGAGATCTGGACATGGAGCTGTAGAGGTTCCTAACGGTGTCCTGTGATAATCCATCCTGTGCAGCTAGTATACTCTTATGCAGGGGTGGAGGTGGAGTGAGACCAGACCTTCTGAACATGTGATGCATTCATCTGAGTGCTGACCATGGTGAATATACACTTATATATTAATATACTTATATAATATACTTTAACCCGACCCATTAGGATATAAAATTACAAGGAGTATTTTTGCCTTGCCAGCTATTCGAAAAGGGCAGACAAAGCTCATTTACACATATCACCCATAAAAAAAAACTACCTTTTAAATAAAATCCTGGTTAGAAACAGTATGATGGGCAAAATGAACAGGATGATGAATCTATAAATCTAAGATAAGGGCCTCTCCAGTATATGGGCATATTCCATAGTCTAAGTGTTGCTTTTGTTTGTATTTGTTTCACTTTCTCTCCATCTTCAATATGCGCCACAGAGAAAATGGAGAGCACCAAGAAAGACAAAAAACAGGTAGGCTACATTTTCTTTTGATTGTCTTGTCAAGCAGCATAAAGAAAACTGCGATAGCATTTTACTTTAGAGATCGGTAATAAGTATGTAATGACATGGTAATATTATAGTAACAAATTGTATTTAAATATGAATTAATGTCGATTGTCTAACTGTTACTAAAACGACATCAGAAATGGTAGTGAGTGTTAACAAGGATAAATATGAAATGGTAACAAGTTGTACCTGCCTAAAAATGACCTGTTTGTTATTAACACTCACGACAATTTCTGATGTATTATTTAGTAAAAACTGGGAAATTACCATTTAAGTAATGATTAAGTACAGTTTGTTACTACTAAATTACCAAATTATTACCAACTTATTACTAATCTGCATTACATTAATACGCTGTGTGCTGTGATGTTCTCTTTGTTAGGGTGTAGCAGCAGCACTCCCACAACTTTTGATCACATCCACATCGCTGACCCAATGTCACCCCTCATGTGAATAACTAAAAACTAATTGAACAAATAAAATCTCTACTTTCAACATTTTTTTTCAGATTTACAACAGTATGTGCACTTAACTGTTGAATAAATGTCAGACATCTATGGTGATTCAATAATCCTCTGTTGAACTATAGTTGAGCAGGTTCTGTGATGAGCAGGGCAGTAATCATGCTAGCTATGCTAATAGCACATGCTAACCTGCATCATGTCCCTAGTTTGTAGCACTGCTTAACATTTCTAAGTTGTTTCTAAGTTTATTCAAAGGTGGCTTGAAAACTGTAGATTGTGTTCGCCTATTGGGTGATCAAAAACTGGGCTAGATATTCTATTACATTATGTAAAACACTATATGCATGTGTATTCTGCCTCCTCACCACCTGTTGCCTTTTTTATGTCTTTATCATATGTTAAATAATAATTCATTTGAAATATTCTTTCATTTATAATTTTGTTGGTACCTGCATATAATAAGAGTTTAATGTTGTTGTCTTGTGTACAAGAACATATGTACAAGAAAATAGTTCAGGTAATCGGATTTCGGGTAATCTCAGAAATGTTTTATGGCCTGCCCACATTCCTAAACAAAGATATAAAGGTGATGTGTGGTAAATGACCCCAGCAGATACAAGGGCAGTGGAAGCAGCATCTTAAGGGATCGCTACAACTGCTGTTTTTTCAAAGCTGCTTAATGTGACGTCTAAGGTAAGTCATCAGCCAACTTCCTAAGAAAACATCCGAAAACACATATCTAAGTGTTAAACTTTGCCTAAAGGATGTAGCAGCTATTTAAAGACGTTTTTTTAATTTTAGATTTAAGCAGGTGGAAAAAGAAAGGATATTCCATGAAATGCATTGTTCTCTATAAAGAAAAACAGAATGTTTGTGAGTTAGAATATAGATTATAGAATATAATATAATTTTTTGCCTGCAATTTGAGAGATTACTGACAACACCCAATACAGCTCTGCAATGGTCATAGTATTTACATTTAATAATTTAGAAGTCAACTATCTTCTATAAGTCTGAAAAGTAAAAGTTCTGTAAATCCTGTAGTAACTTATCCTGGTAGCCTGACAGCCATAATTAAAAAGGTTCATTATTAAAATGTTAAAATTAAAATCTTATGAAACATTTACTTTTCCTTATGTTTACCACAGGACTGCTATAATCTACTGTACTATTGTAATCCGCTGTATGGCTGTAATCTACTGGACTGGACTTCTGTAATTTTTTGTTGATTGGATAATAACAAGAAACACATTAAATCTCACAGATTAAGGCAATTTCTTTGCAGTTTCGGTGACATTAGTTGAGCAGCTTTACTAGCCTAGTGCACCTCTGCCGAGTGTTTAATTGATTTTTGTTTTCATTGTTTGGGTATCATTTTGGTCCAGTCAAAACATCTCAGTTTTTGTTGATTTTCACTTACTTTTTTACTTGTAACATTTGAACACAGCAGCTGCTTTTTACACTGTGCTTCAATTGACTTACATTCAGGTGAAAGATTTTTTCCCTCTCCTGTAAAGTTACCATTTTGAAGATACTTGTTTTTGTTTGGACAGCGAGGATACCTTAGTTCTAATGCTGCATAATTCATTTCAAATGAATCATCAACACAGACTGTAGGTAGGTGTGGATTGGATGACAGAGGGTGAAAAGAGAAGCAGAAGTGTTTCTGACACCCCCTGGTGGCTGTCTAAAGCACAACTTTTAACCCTGCCCACACTCGTTTAGGTAAATTGGATTTTTAAATCCAGTTTTGAAGTTTATAAATGCACGCACACAAACACATGCACAAACACACACTCACATACACATACACGAACGCACACACGCACACACACACACACTCACAAACACACAAAGGCACACACACACACAAACGTGCACACACACATGCAGGCACACACACAAACACAGGAATGCACACACACACACGCACACACACACACACACAGACACACACACACACTTACACACACACACTAACACATACACACAGACACACACACAGACACATACACAACTCACCACATAGACACGTAGGGCAGGAACGACACGACACACAGACAGATAACACACACAAAAAACACACACACACACTCACACACAGACACACACACACACACACACACACACAGACACACACACACAGACACATACACACACACACACACACACACACTCACAGACACACACAGACACACACACTCACACATACCCACACACACACTCACACACTCATACACAGGCACACCCAGACTCACACACACACACTCACACACATACACTTACACACAGACACACACACACACACACACACACACACACAGACACACGCAGACACACACAGACTCACACACACACACACACTCACTCACACACAGACACACACACACACACACTTACACACAGACACACGCACACACTCACACACACACAGACACACAAACACGCACACGCACACTCACACTCACACACACGCACACACACACACTCACACACACAGACACACACACACACAGACACACACACACACACACACTCACACACGCAGACACACACAGACACAGACACACACAGACACACACAGACACACACTCACACACAGACACACACTCACACACACAGACACACACTCATACACAGACACACACACACACACACGTAGACACACACACACAGACACACATGTACGCGTACGCACACACATGCACACACACACGTAGACACACACATGTACGCGTACGCACACACATGCACACACACACACACACACTTACACAAAAAAGATTAAATATGTTGTTTGTACTTCTGTTTAAGGATTGACTGTTTAAAAAAGTCTAGAGCTGCTTATATGGTGCCTCAAAACAACAACAAATTGAAAAATCTTAATGGAACAGCATAAGGAACTAACTCGGACAAGATGATCCAATTGTACAACATGAATCTTTATATATACTATATGCAAGAAATGCTGGACCCTAATTCTGTTTGGTGATGCAGGTTTAAATTGAGCAGCAGTTTTCATAATGGGGTTTCTATATTCGGCACGGGGGGGAAGGGGGGGGAGGAGGAGGGGAGCATCCCCCTACTGTTACTGATGAATGGTAAGTTGTTTTCAGAAATTTTCAGAAATGTGCTCTAACGCTACCAATAACAATACTAAAAATAAACTGTTTTCAGAAATAATATATTTCTGCAATTATTAATTCACTGTATCTGTTTTTTATTTATTTGTAGTAGTGCACAGAGTTTGTGTGAATTTCTTTATTTTAAAAATGATGAAAACATGTAATTTGATAAGAGGTGCATAAATGCATCAATTATTAATATTTTGATGTCAAATATTACAGCTTAATAACAAACCTTCTTGTATTCCAGGCTTTCCAATACTAAATTCTAATATTCATATGAGCAATATTCATTTTCCACAGGAGGAGTAAACATCGGACAGTCAGAAGGTAATCAGTGTTTTATTGCTGATGTTTTTTTTAATCAAATCTTTTGCTTGATAATCTTGATATACACTTAATTATGAATAAAGAATTCTTAATTTTTTTTATTTGCTTTCATGTTGAACTTTAGAATCAATAACAATACATACCTAATAGCACCACTATCAGTAACAAGTTTAAGATGTACCCTAATAAAACCCTGAGAGAAAAGTCTGGGTTCCTAACAGTGATGTACTGTTCCTAAACCTTTCTAGCACTCACTTCTGTTATGTGAGATCTTCATTAAACACACTTGTTCACACTGACCAAAGAAATTTTGATTGTGTGATCAGTAGTATCTCATTTAATATATGCTCTGATATTAAGAAGGTAATTTTGGAGGCAATGACACTGGAAACACTCAGAATAGAACATCAATTACAGCAGTTCCATGTGACCTCAACCCAAATGAAAACCTGGGGAGATGAGTGCATAGGAGAGGACCGAGGACTCTGGATGATTTAGAGAGACCGTAAAAAAATATACAAAATATCATTATATCATTATCATTATTACAGTTTAATTTTGTTTAGAAATTGATATTTTTGTGAGATTTCTTTGGTCAAAATAAACAAAAACTGTCACTTAACATCTTTAAAGGGTTCTGACTGGTTTGCTAGTGGAATGCTGAATCATTTATTATAATAGTAGATAGTCCAAAAATTTAAAGTGACTTTGCATAGGGACCAGGTTGATAGAATAATCCATATATTGTGTTTGTTAGACACTTATTTTGTTATTATTGTTGTTTCCATGATAGCTTTATCAAACACCAACACCTTCAATCCCTGCAGCCCTGGAGAGCCAGCAATGAGACTGAACTGGACATCTGTGAAAGACACTTCAGCTGGGACGGCTGGTACCAGCAAACAGCACATCTGATTATTTACTGCTCCAAATATATAGTGAAAATATTAACAGCTGCAATACCAACACTCAGATATTATAATAATTATTAGGGGACCAAGCACGTAGCACTATGAATGGTACACAGGACATCAAACTAGCCTCTGGATTTTACTTTAGTCTCTGAAGTTGACTTTTGTACTCATTAGGGTCTCCATCTGTCAATCAACCATTGCGACAATTGCATTTCTAACTTAATATGCCATAACTTGTTGATCACCTTAAAAAAAGACATTAAGGCTCTGATAAGGTGTGCAACTTTTGGTCAGGATCAGCCTTGAGGGTGTACTGCAGCACTCAAAAACCTGGAAAATCATTAATAGTTCTATAGCCTTGATATTATGAAGTGTAGAAGATCTCTTGGTCTCATTTGATTCAGTTCTCTAACCTGAATGACTTTATAATTACATGCCATGTCAGAAACTGCCCTGGTCGACTGATATTTTGATTTTGATTCTTGCAAAGATTACAGGTTCTTGCTCAAAGGTCAAAATGTCAATCTGAAACTTGGTATACAACTTTGTTGAAGGCCCCTGATCATTAATCATAACATTTTTGACAGATTCCCACTCACTTCCACTAAACTCCTGTATGTTCAAAAGGCACTTACAGGTCCACTGGGCCTGTTTATGACAGGCATATCAAGGGGGAAAACCTTGAAAACCAAACAACTTTCCAAATCACATGTCTGTGTACAAAACTTTACCTGCATGTCCCAGAGGGCCCTAGCCAAAATAACAAAGTAGAGCTAACCTGCAAAGACTGGACCTGCAAATTGATGCTTGTATATATATTTATTATTATACTTGTTATTATATGTTATTATGATATGTTATTATACTGTAATGCTGTTTAGAGTAAGACAGCTAATAAGCCCAGAAAGCATTATTTAAAATAGCAGTTATTACAAACACAGGCGCTGCGATGAGAATCGTTTGTCTCTAAGGTTACTTTTACCAGCCTTTTTAAACTACTGGTAATCCAGTCTTTACTCAGGTCTGATCACCTGCTCCAGTACTAAACCAGGGAATCGTACAATGAACCTATCAGACAGCTAAACGATTTAGAAATAATCCTACTCACAGAAATCTATCTTCCTCAGCCACCACTCCAACCAACCCTAGCTTTGACCCCTGTACTGAGTACAGTGTTGTTGATGATGACTGGAGAGACACAGGCATCACTTATAATTACTACCGAGGTCATGATGACACTGTAGTTGAATGGAAGGGCTGGTACCGGCTGTACATTAAGGGGAAAAGTGCTCAGATTGCTGAAACTGTCTGGTGTGAGAGATACAGGACATGTGGTGGACACACTGCAGTTTGGCTCGGTGGATCTCATCCACGACTAGGGGACGGCATCGTCACCCGAGAAATCTACAGATCTACAGAAAAATTATGAGTACTATGGCACTCAATGCAGTACCAGATCCAAGTGAAAGCCTGTCCCGGAGATTATTATGTCTATAAGCTAGTCAAGCCAGCTTGCCCAGGAAGCTACTACGTCTATGAGTTTGTCAGCCCAGTCTGGTGTCATATGGCCTACTGTACAGGTATGGCATTTACTCTAAATGTTTTATTATGATTTAATGAACTGAATATTGTAAATTTTTCATGAAAATATTTTCATTTTTCTGTTTTACATATGTCAGCACGATTACCCTAACCTCACCTTCAGAATTCAATACAACTACACGTAGGTTTCCATAAATTATTTCAATAGAATACTGCTTTGAAGCTCTTAAGTAAACCAGACAACCAGGTTTAGTATATTGTGTTTCCTTATACAGAAATTCTATCTTAGTGTTAAAAATATATTCACTTAGGCCACATGCGGTGCTTGCACTTGATAATAACAATAGAACAAGGATGCTGAATGATGGATTATGTCCATTTATTCTATACTGTTTTAATTTGATCTTTTTTCTCATTTTTTCAGAACTAAAAAATAACTTTTTATTTTTTACACTAAAAGAATTTTTTTTTTTTTTAGATTATAGAGATGAAGCTGTATTCATTTTTATTTTACAGTATGGTGAGTAAGTAGTATATAATGGATAAGTGTAACGTGCCCAAAAGGATATGTACCAAACTGCTTCAATAAATACAGGTGTTAGAGCAGAATAGATAACAGGGACAGGTGACAAATGTACAAATCTCAGCCTGGTACAAAGTGCTCAGTATGTCTGAGATAGAAGTACTGTATACTGTTCAGCATTGGTAGTGACTTTCCAGATGTGTAAGCTGCCCATGCCATTGGCACTAGTACAGCCTCATACCATCAGAGATGGAGAGAACTGTGCACTGGTTCTTCTCCTTTTGAGTCTGCAGGACACAACAGAGTGTTCCTGTTGTCCAAAAAGAATTTAAAATTTTGATTAACCTGGCCACAGAAGTTTTCCATTTTGAATGGAATGAGCTTGTGCCCAGAGAAGACGGCAGAGTTTCTTGGTTGTGATGACATACAGTACGTCTCCTTCTTCTCTGATACACCTTTAACTTGCATTTGTGAATTACATGGCGAACTGTGTCCACAGACAGTGATGTCTGGAAGTGTTGCTGAGCCCATGCAATGATTTCCAGTAAAGAATCAGGCCTGTTATTAATGCAGTGCTTTCTGAGGGCACATAGATCATGAGCATCCAATACTGACCGCCAGCCTTGTACCTGGCGCCCAGAGACTTCTCCAGAACCTCTGAATCTTTTGATTTCAGTTTTCAGATGAAGTTTGGTAAACCTTTGCCCATCTTTGCTTCTGAGAGACTCCGCCTCTCTAAAATGCTCCTTTTATACCCAGTCATGTAGGGATGCCCTCTAGAAGTCGACGACTCAAATCATCAGTCGGAGACCCTTTAAGTTGACTGACAACAGTGTTTTTTTTTTGTAAAGGAGACTAAAGCTTACAAAAATGCACAAGAACTTTAAGAATGTAAAAATAATTAAAACTTTTTTATAATTATTAAAGGGGCATAATAAATATATATTTACGTTCTAGTTGGGCTAAAAAATTAAATCCACGTGACGACGTGTGCTGGCGGTTCACCGCTGAAGCAAACTAAAGCTGTGCAGCTGACACGGGGGAACGATGTCTCAGAGAAAGTCTGGAGGAGGTTTTGAAGAAGAGAATCCAAACAGATTAAACCTAATTCTGCTCGTCATTTAGTCAGACATCCAACACTGCTCCAAACGAGGGAGCTGACTTTCGTTTTAGACGTAACGGCTGTTTGAAGGAAAACCGGTCCGAAGACGTTTGTTTAATTATAATTCTGTTATTTTAGAATGATTATTTTATGAATATTTTAGAATTACAGATATTTTTATTTATTCGTCTACAGCTGAGATTATTTTTATTTAAAGATATGTACAGTCACTTAATACACCTGCCCATAAACAAGAAATAATTATTTCAGCGCGGGTAATATAATAATTAAACGGTTTCAGGTCTACCATTCTTCTTTTCATCTAAAATAATTTAAATATGGACTAATCTGGTTTTATTTAGCAGTTCATTATTTCTGAGAGATGAAAGACGAAGGGTCCTCCTACTGAAGAAGCTGTTACCTATATCCTGTAACTAAGTCAGGCTCCAATTCAGATTGATCATCATAAGCCCTGCCTCTTTAGTTCAGAAATATGTTCCTGTGACTCTGCTGACTTTCTAAATGAGGAGATCAGATCTGAACCGTGTGCAGACTATTTTACTGATTACTAGATAATGTACATGGAGAAAAAACATAAATGAATAGTCGAATCGACAGCCAGGGTGGGTAAATCCGATTCAACTGGTGGGTACAGCGCTACAGTCAGGTGACTTAGTTGTAAATTGCTCCTCCAACTGTTTTTTATTAGTACTTTTTCCCGCTTTTGTTTCCCCCATCCCAACTTTTTTGAGATGTGTTGCTGTTATCAAGTTCTGAAAGAGTTAAGTTGGTGAAGTGTCTCACCTTCAACTCTGATATGTGTTCTATGTTTTATTGTGAATAAACTATGGGTCTTAATATAGTTGAAGTGTTTAAGTAAGTTTAAGTATGGGTCCTTAATATTTTTAAATTAACTATATTAAAAATAATTGCATTGTTTTTACATCACAACCTTTTTTGGAATTGGGGTTTTACTTTACCTGTTTGAAAACTTAAAATAAGTCCCACCATGTCGCTGTATTGACCTTCAGTGATAAATATATCTTACTGAAATTTGATATTTGTTATGGTCCTGTTTCCATAGCAGCTACACAGACCAGCTAACAGCGTCTGCCGATCTCCAATAAATACAGTGTTCTTGTGAGACTGGACAATGCGCTGTTCAGATACAAGTACGAAAAAGTCATTATGACACTCTTGTTGAATGGAGCGGCTGGTATCGTGGCTGTATCTGCAGGTGGAAGAGTGCTCAGATTCTCTGAATCTGATTGTGTGGAGCTTTCAAAATATGTCTGTGGTGGATACCTCACAGCTCTATGCTCAATGGATCTTCATCCACAACTAACAAGACGGCATCTGGTCACCCGAAGAAATCTATGGAACCAATGTTTAACTACTACGTTTTTATGGACTATTACTACTAATAATACTACGTACAACTCCTATACTACACTACTATAACACTACATACCAAACCCAGTGCAGTAACAGATACAGATCCAGACCAATCCAAGTGAAAGCCTATCCAGGACATTACTATGTTTATAAACTTGTTAAACCAGAATTATCCATTCCAATGCCCACATACTGTACAGGTGTAGTATCTTTTTTCATTTTCCCCCACTATAACTAACTATTGCTATACTTTATATTACTGTATTTTTGGTAACAGTTTATTTGGATGGTCCACGTTGCCTTGTAGACTATTAGTGTATCTATTATATTCTATAAATTATCAATTAAATGCAGCATAAAATGAAGTGTGAAATGTTCTAATAAATCCCCACCTCAACCTTGACTTCAGCCCAAAACCTAAACCTACTCCTGATACTTACCCTAATCTCAGAATAAAACCTACATATGCTTTTGTTAATAATTTAGGCATTTATAAATCATCTATAGGGGACCATCTAATTAAAGTGTGACAGTTCTTATCTCCCTCTCATTTGAGTGGATAATGTTAGGAGGAATCACTCACCAAATAAAACAGTACAGCCTAAACAAAATCTTTAACGTTCAGCTTTGATCAAATAGTTGTGACATATTCATATATTCTCCTATCATTTAGTTTTTAATATGAATTAAAGGTATTAATGTGCTATAAACTGTTAATTATATTCTCTCTCTGTAATAGTCGTTTTTAACTAATCTATGTTTTCTATTGACAGTGTTTCTTTTGTAACAGTGTTGCTCTGGACTCCCTGATGTGCAAACTATGTCTCCCTGGATCAGCCCTTGTGGAGAGCCTATAATAGAGCGTGGATTAAAGATTTCTGACAAAGGTGTCCTTCAGCACTGGCTGGTACGCGGGCTTGTTCTAATCACGGGAAATTACATCCGCATGTCAGAGAGCTCTGCTTGCAGTTTCTACATACAGATGTTAGTACTTACTACACTCTGTGGCTGAACTGTTTTATCTATCAAACTGAGAATAGAAGGATTGGAGTGGTCTACGTACTCAGCCAGGTCTGTGGGAATAATGGAAGTGACTGCTGTAACATCCGTCTCAACCCCATTCGGGTTAAAGCATGTCCAGGAAGTTACTATGTCTATGAGCTTGTCAGTACATTCTTCTACAACACAGCCTACTGTACAGGTAATTGACTGTTTCAGTTTGTTTGTCCATTTTAATACTTTCTGTTTTTTTAAGGTTTTTCTTTTTACCCTGTCATTTTTGCAGATGCTAACACTGTAACTCCGACTGCTGCTCGAACAACCACTGCTACTGATCCAGAACTCAGCATCACCAGGGGTAAGTTCCAGTCATCTTCAAGATGTTTTCCTAAAACCTATTTTTTTACCAAAAAAACCTGAAATGTCACGATAAATGATTGATTTTACATGCGGTATTTGCATTTGGAATTTGTCTCTGTTAACACCTTATGTGACGATGGACAAAAAAACCGGAGTGTGATGGCTGCTAAACATAATATAGGGGAAATGAAGTCCCATCACGTCTACTTACAGGACATTGTAGTCATGAAACATAGCAATCACAAAGAACAAGTGCACATATCAATCAAGGGTCTAAACTGACATACAGGAGTCAATGTCTTAGAAAAGTCTAAAGGGGCAAACACAAAGCAGACAGATCACGACCAGGTCTCCGATGAGGATAATCAAGTGTGGATACTCAAGCGTGATGTAGGTAGTGAGACCAGATGCATCAAAACAGAGTCATAAGCCATAGAGTAAGCCCCTCACACGAAGTATGTGCAAGGACTCAGAGATGATCTGGGCTTGTATTGCCTCAGGTAGCACCACAGAGTGGCAAGTACGCTGGTGGGTGCTCACGAATGTTGTGTCCCGCACGAGTGACATAGCAAAGCACTTGTTGGGGGGGAGGTGTGAGAGAGCAAGTATTTAAACAACACAGCTTAGCATAATTAACCATCATTTTGACCATTCAATATTCTGGAGACGGATGAGCGGAAAGGGCCAACAGGTGGAGGAATCCTAGATTTTGTGTTCTCTTTCTGGTCATCGTGACACACCAGGGGTTGATCATCACTCATTTGCTGGAACAGTCCATTCGTCGGTTTTGGGGCATTATCTTATATGGGTTTCTGGGCAATGTGATCGAGGGCAGTGTGATGGTACCATCCATGGCGATCTAAGATTCTTTCCACTAACGATAGAGGTTATCTATGACTTTTTCTACTTGTGGCTGCGTGGCATTCTCTCGCAGTCTTCATCGTTTTCAAGAACTGATCATGCATTTGTCTTACATCTATAGAAACTCAGTGTAAATAGACCTTTTCTACTGAATGATTTCTCTGGGTGGGCACACCTTATTTTGGGGCCACCCCAGGCCAAGCTAAGCTAACTATGAGTTACCAAGATGAGTACATGAAAACAGCCATGTAACGAATATATAAAAAAATTCAACTCTGCACAACAGATGAGTAAAATAAACAAACTTACCTGCAAAACACAGCAATGCTCTTCAATAGGGACATACATATAGCTTTGACCCCTGTCATAGCTACACTGTTCTAGATGATGAGTGGAGAAGCACAAGCTACAGCTACAGCTACAGCTTCTGGTACTCAAACAACAGAGGTCATGATGACACTACCGTAGAGTGGAATGGCTGGTATCGGCTGTTCTTTCAGGGAGCAGATGCTCAGATTCTCGAGGTGTGTGTGAGCTACGTGCAGTGTGGTGGCTTTCCTTCACTCTGGCTTGATAAGTCTCATCCACAGATAGACGAAGGCATCGTCACTCGAGAAGTCTATGCATCCAGAATTGATGAGTCCTATTGGTCCTGGTGCGATAATCACAGAAAGTCCAACCCAATCCAGGTGAAAGCACTATTTGTTTCCATAACAGTTACATTCCCCAAACTAAGTTATGATCCCTGCTACAACTACGAAGTGCTGGATGATCCTGACAGAGCTATAAACCAGACCAGAAACTGGCGGAGGTGTGACACCAACATAAACTGGAGCGGCTGGTATTGTCTTCTGTATGAGGGAAATAATATCCGGATGCCAGAATCATGTGTTAGTGAAGGCATATGCAGCACTGATATCCCACTCTGGCTGAATGGTTCTCACCGGAGACTGGAAGTGGTCATTCGGCAGGTCTGTGGAAGTTGGAATGGGGACTGCTGTTATTTCAAATCCTTGCCCATTCGAGTGAAAGCTTGTCCAGGAAATTACTACGTATATGAGTTTGTCAGTCCAAACTACTGCTCGTCAGCCTACTGTGCAGGTAGATCTGATTACTGGAATAAACATGTCATTATTATTATTATTTCTTTGTTTTTTTATTTTTATTATTATTAATAATTAATGGGTCTTATTGCAGATGTTAATACCATTACTCCAGTTAATGACCCAGAAATCCCAGGAACAAGAAAGTCCACAACCACCACCTCCACTACAGGTACAAACACCACATGCCACGTTTTTAAAAATATATGTTCTGTTTTTGATGCCAGCAGCGTTTTACAACAGGAGAAACAAAAGCTGTATGAAAAACCACCTCATCTACACACTCGTCAGTCCACTTCATCCTAGTCTGTAGTCCAAGTAGTGAGGTAATGACTCTATACTCTTTGGTGCAAGAAGAACCACTAAAATGCCCTCGCTCCCACCAAGCAGCTCCTCACCACCCTCCGGTTCAGTACCACAGATGGAGTCTTGCAGACAGCTGGTGATGTCCACAGTCTTAGCAAGGCTGCTGTCTCCAAGTCCGTGCATTCTGTCACCACAGTGTTACTGCATCATGCACTCTTTATCTCAGACTCCAGAGAAACCTGTGAGAACAGCTCTGGCACCATGTCTCTGTCCCGCTGTCAGCTCCTTGAAGCTGGTTTCCCCACTAACGTCCTGCACCTGAGTGACGCAAAAAAGCTGTCAATGGCACGCTCGCAGAATCGGGCAGATACTGTTGTTGCCACACTTTGATAATGATGAGGCACATCTGTGGCTCCAACCTCACGGTACAGTCTGACCGAACCACACATGACTGCTTAAACTCTAGAACATGTTAGCACAAAGAAAGTGGCTGGTACTTATAGAGATGGTTCACATGGGTTAGTTCTATCAAGGTGTCTTCATTACCCTTCAGTCTAGGTTTAATTGTAGGCTGTAGCATGTGTTCCAACTGGAACTGCATTTCCCATGGGCGCCTCCTACACACACGGTCTGGTCCTCGCAGCCTCTTTATCATACTGTTGGGTGTTTATTGAGTACTACTAGATTATGAAATGGTGGAATTATGTATGCTTTGTCCTGGAACAGACTTGATTTAAGGTTCGGGAGCTGGATCCTAAAATCATTGCTGTACATTTGAAGGTAGTGCATTTAGCATTTGAGTGTCGCATCACCTGTCTACAGGCCAACGGTACCAGGGCTTCAATCTACCGAGAACTGCTATCTCCAGGTGTAGCTGAGCTCAGTACAAAAAGAAAAAAAAAAAGGAGGGACCTCATCAACAGAAAGAAGGAGATGGGAACTAGCGTTTCTCCTGCGTCTGTATAAGCTCGTGACAGTACACTCACCATGGACATGGGGAGTTCAGACCGCTCTGGCAGAGGTGGGTCCCCCCCCAACAGAGGATCGAATACATGACTCTACACCACACTACCTGTAGAGGACTATTTCAATCAGAAGTAATATAAGAGCTTTAGAATGATATTCTACAGTATAAAGACTTTCTGTAGCTCTATAGGAACAGTAGTTCATTATACATTATAAAAATGTTGTTTATAGACTGTTAACATTGTTTATGTCACCAGAATAGTACTTAGGATGATTCAGAGATTGGCTATTTCCACAGCATAGTGCACAAGACCCTTCCAGACAGTCAGGGGATGTACCAGGTCAGGATGATTCCCTATGCAGGAGCGCTGCCTTTCTCCACCTGGCATAACAATGGGCACTGTGAGGACATAGATGTGGAACCAGAGGATGCTTATGAAGGTGCTGTTCGAGGAGTGGACGGGCCGTCAGATTGCCACAGTGGATAGATTCCTGTTGGGTAAACTCCTGTGAATGACCAGAACTAACGCTGTCCACGTGGGACCTCCATTATTAACGCGGTAAGGAAAGTTGGGGTCTGCTTGGATAGCTCATCACCTGTTTTTCAGTGACGTTCTCATGTTCAGAAAGCTCTCACTGATTTACAGCTGATATATCCATGAAATTATTTCAGGTGTCCTAAATTCTCGAGGTGATAAACACAGTGAAGGTTCTTCAGAACGCGCGTCTCCATGAGCTGGCTCATTTCTTTCTTCAAGATGTTGGGGCCTTCAACGGCACTATCTCCAAGGTCTTGCCTTTCACTTTGACGTATCCGACGCTGTTGCCTTCTGCAGAGACAGCAACTTGTGGGCAGGCGGTGAGTGTTGACATTTGTCCTCTACTGTGGTGTAAAATAATCTGAGTGTTATTTGTCTACTTGCAATAATTATGTGGTGTAATCGTGTGGCTTATGGGTTAATCGTTAAACCTGTTTCTGTGTTTTTACTTAAGGAAGTAGGTTTAGACTAATAATCCTGTGAGTAACCTGCTGGCACTGTGATAGTTGCGAGGTTTCAGTTAGGACCTCTTTTAATACTGGCTTAGGCCATGTGTTTAATGGGTCCTATAGGGTCGTTCTCACTGCAGGTTCCCTAACTAAACGCAGCTATCTGGATTGTCTCGTAAAAATAAATACAGAACTGTTGCCCTCTGGACATCAGCAGCAATGGTAGGACTGGCCGGTCCGTGGACACGCATGACAGAGCCTCCATCTCTGTGGGGCCTTTTATCAGGACTCCTGGATACACAGGTGAACACTGTCACTCTACTTTTCCACTATTATGATTAAAATAGAATTTAAATAAGAAAATAAAGTGTTATTGTGGTAATTATGATAAATAAATAAATCCTCCATCTTTGTTATATTTCCCACCTACTTCTAAAAGACAAGTTGTTATTAAAATGACTCTGTATATAATTTCAGGGTGGGCTATAAACCTAACCCCCCCTCCCCCGAACAGTACATTTTACTAAACCCATGATAAACGAGGCACTGGAGGAAGTTTAGTACCTCTCTGTTGTAGCTGTAATCAGCTGCAGTGTTCTTCATTATAATGTAATGGTCTACATCATCTCTCCTGAACTGGTTATATACAGTGTCTGATGCTGTTTGTTTGGAGTAAGATGGTCTGATCTTTTTATTTTGTAGCTCTGAATCATTTTATTCCTGTTCTGTCCTGACAGGTGACTGAAGTCAAAGTCCCGCTGTGTGGGGATCTCTGGTGATTCAGCTTGTGTCTCTCCTGACTGTTCAAATCAACCTGCCGATCTAAAGACGATCAGTCTAAGTGATTTTACACTGATCAAATCTCTGGTTAGCTGGGTTTAAGCACTAGTGTTACACTGTGAGTCTCATTTTAATCATGAAGGGTTTTCATTATTACAGAGATTCATTTAAAATATGAAAGGCATGTTAAAATTGGGAAGTGAGCATCATCAAACCCCTGTCAGAATTAGTACATGAGGGGGTCCAATAAGCGAGTGAGAATATTATGGAGAGTGATGATGTAGAATTTATAGTTGTAGTTTTATAATACACAGAATATTGGCGTAGGAATATGTGCCTTACCTCCTGCAGTTCTTCAATATTGTCTTTTTACTTCTTTTTCCTCCAAGTGTGGAATTTAATACCACATATGTATGATATTACATTATCTCTGTAAATAAGTCCCAATCATCAAAAATATTCAATAAATTCCTTATTAAATTGTTGCAGCACACAGATTATGAAGGAGTGATTTGTGTTAGATGGTAATTAAATATAATAATGTTATTGTGTCTATTTTCTCTGTACTGGTCTGTTTTTACTGTGCTTAGTAGAACGTCATTGGTGCTATGGCAGATAGTTTCTGCTAAGGACATGTACCACTATATACAGAAATTATGTACTGAAAAATCAGTGGCAAGGTGGATTGTGTTACCATTACTCATAACTTTTTCACAGTGGCCCAGACTAATACAAGACTCTGATGGAAGTTTAACAAAATGGCATGCCAATAATTACCAGATCAATCAAAATACATGCAGCAGTAACAACAGGAACACTGTTCTCAGTGGACACATTGGCTCCTTTCAATAAAGTAACATGGCCTGCAGTTCAGCCTCAGAAAACTGTGACTCCAGTAAGTTCTGTATGTTGAAAAGTTAAAGGAATTGATCGGATAGGTCAAACCTGTATTTGTATAATAGACTGTTGCACAGATACACCCACTGTGATAATAGAGTAGATTTGTATAGAACTAGATATTCACCCTGTTTGACCTGTATCTCAGTGGGACACAGCACGTTAAATTGGTTATTTGTTATTGTTTTATTTACAATAACTGCTGTAAGTAGACCTAGTTTAATGTGAGAGCTGTGGGCCCTGGTACTACGAGAGGTTAACTTAAATCGAATAAGGTCACCCTGAAGTCCCTGGTAGACAGTCACTCTCGGTATTCCGGAATATTCCAGGGGATGTCACCTTAATGTCTATCAGGCTAGTGCTTCTGTCATTGTAAGACGGACTCGATGCACTGATTGTTCTGTTTCCAAAACTCCTTACCTCTTCACATCCAATGTTCTACAGAGAGCACATCCGATGACTGAACTGACCAGGGTATAAGAGGAGGTTGATAGCCAAGCATACTTTCGCATGGGGTAATGGACGTGGTGGAACTAGTGAGGGAGTTCTGATCCATCTTGGTCTAGAACCAATCTGTTTGATTATTGTGGCAATAAATCCATAAGAATTTACCAAGCTCCAAGTTACTCTGAGGGTAACAAGGACGTGACGGAACTGATAAGAGCATTAGTTTGCCTGCAGGTAAGGCGCGTGGGGATTTACATTGGGAACAGGCGGTACAGGAAGTATTACAATGGTGGATGTCAGAGATCATAATTTCCCATTTGACATGGGGTGAGGGAAGTATGAGCCCATGTAATCAGTCTGTCCCAGAATTGAGATGGAGCAAACAATCTGTCAGGGGGACACGGCTCTGGCATAGTCTCTGCCAAATTTACCTGCTTAACCTCCCCATTGATCTCCCACCTAATGGGAGCCAAAACCATCCTGGGATCCAGGATAGGCTTAGGGGTGGAAGGTTCATTGGGTTCAACCTCATACATCCAGGATAAAGCATCTAATTTAGTATTATGAGTACAAGGGCAATGTATGGTTTGAAAGACAAAATGGGAAAAAAGCAGAGACCAGCAAGCCTGACGAGAGTTGAGCCTTTTGTAATGGTAGCGGAGGACCCAAAAGCAAAGCAGTTAAAACGTGGGAACTAATATATAATATAGGTGGGGGAAAAAAGGTACTGCACAAACCCACCCAGAGGGTAAGGGGAACAAAAGATGCCTGGGGAGACTGGCTACCTCTTCAACCAACCGAGGTGTTAACCTAGTAAACCCCCAACAAAAGTCAGGGATGAAACACTACTTAAATAAAACCACATGCTGGTTTTTGCAGATGATACTTGTTTAGATAACATAAGATAATCCTTTATTGATCCCAAAGTGTGGGAATTTGCAATGTTACAGCAGCACAGCCAAAAGAACAGAAATGTCTGAAAATATACAAATAAAAAATAAGATCTATATACAAAAAGTACAGGAAAATATGAATAATATACTAAAAAAATGTATTCCAGAAGACAGGATTATGCTACAGTTTTATTGCACATTGCACGTCAAAATCGAAATAGACTACTGAGTTTGGGGTGTGGGGTCTTAGGCACTGGTACCACGCAAGATGTTTTCCACAGCTGTGGAACTCTCCCTAACCTCAGGCTGAGATTAAAGATGTGCCCAGCCATGCCACACAACTCATAGGCACAGGACTTGAGAAGCCTTGAGCTGATGCGATCTGGGCCTGCAGTTTTCCTGATCTTGATCTTCCTGAGCTCACTTTTTTACCTGGGTTACTTTAACCACCTTCTCCAGTGGTTAAATCAGTTCACAGACACAGAGGTAATCAGAACAATACTTAAAGTAACTATAGGTGGTCATTTGTTAACGAAGTTGTTAATTAACATAGATGACCTAACAGTTGTAGACCTCAAAACATTGCTCTGCGCTTTTTAGTTTGGTAAGATATTCTATCGGTGAATTTTCATTTTTATATTTAATATACATCCATCAAGGTCCACCGCTAAAGTAGGGTTGTACACGACTCAGAATTTTGTCAGTCGAATCGGATTCGCCTGTCTTGGTCAACGATTCGACTATTCGTTCATGTTTTTTCTACATGCACATTATCTAGTAATCAGTAAATCAGTCTGCATAGGCTACGTTTCAGATCTGATGTCCTCCTCATTTAGAAAGTCAGCAGAGTCACAGGAACATATTTCTGAACTAAAAGAGGCGGGGCTTATGATGCTCGATCTGAATTGGAGCCTTTAGTTACAGGATACAGCACCGGGCAGCAGCGCGTATTTATGCTGAACATTAGCGCTTATAGCTTATAGTCTTTTTAATTTCACTTCTGACAGCTTCTTCAGTAGGAGGACCCTTCGTCTTTCATCTCTCATAAATAATAAACTGCTAAATAAAACCAGATTAGTCCATATTTAAATTATTTTAGATGAAAAGAAGAATGGTAGACCTGAAACCGTTTAAATATATTCCCCGCGCTGAAATAATTATCTCTCGTTTATCGGCAGGCATATTAAGTGACTGTACTTATCCTTAAATAAAGATAATCTTAGCTGTAGATGAATAAATAAATATATCTGTAATTTAGGTTCTAAAATAATTGGAATTATAATAAAACAAACGTCTTCAGTCTGTTTTTTCCTTTACCACAAACAGCTGTTATGTCTAAAACGAAAGTCAGCTCCCTCGTTTGGAGAAGTGTTGGATGTCTGACTAAATGAGGAGTAGAATTCGGTTTAATTTGTTCAGATTCTCTTCTTCAGAAGGTCCTCCAGACTTTCTCTGAGACATCGCTCCCCCCGTGTTTCTCAGCCTTAGCTTCCTTTGGCGATGAACCGCCAGCGCACGCCGTCACGAGGATTTAATATTTTACCAAGCACGCCTCATAGCCCAGCTAGAACTTAAATACTTAAAACTGGGGCGAGGGTTATCACACCGGCACAGGACAGGTAGAGATGAACTAGTCTTAAGTTAACCATGCATTTATGGTGTTGGTGTCTGGTTGTCAGAATCACTGATTTGGAGACAATCATTTTAGATTAGGGATGCTCTCATATATCCTTCAATGAAAAAAAGGGGCTGAGATATATTCTTGGAAATACAAAACATGTGGAAAAACTGGGATCAGTTTTAGAACTGATTAGATTAATCCTCCTAGTTGGAGTTGTACATCAGTAACAAAGACCTGAAAATTCAGGAGTGGAGCCCGCCTTTTTAAATCACAAGGTGAACTCAAGATTCTCAAGTCAGCAAGAACTAAAAATTGACTGACTATATTGAATTTTGCATGGAAATGGAAATTTTTACATATTCTTGGAAATGTGGTCTACATACTTAAAATGTTTTACATATTCTATTGACAATAATGAACAGTCTGTTGTGCTGTCTGTCTACAGACTGATGTTTTGGAATCTTATGAAAAACTCATGTGGAAAAACTCCATCCATTTAGAAACTAGATAAATCCTTCCAGAAAGAGCTGGACCTCAGTTACAATGACTTGCAAGATTCAGGAGTGTAGCCCGTCTTTGCTGATCACAATGTAAACTGTAGATTATTAAGAAAGTTTAAACTACAAACTCAACAGACTAAACAGCCTGATCTCTTGTGTTCTTTTTCTGAAGAAAGGCTTTGTATACTATTAGGAAAATAACTGTAAAAATCTAAATTTTAGATGGTTATGAACAATGATCATTGATTTGGATTGTACTAAGAAATTTCAAAATATGAAACTCAAAATATCAGATGGTTGAGGACAAATATCTTTAAAAAAATCCTTGAATTCCTAAGTCATGTTTGATGGGGGTGTTTGGGAGGCAACAGAAAGTAGTTGTAGCTGGGGCTAGGGGTGTCAAATCGGCACAGGACAGGCAAGGATGCACTCGTCTCAAGCCCCCATACGTTCATGGCATTGTTGATGTCAGGTGGTCAAAAACACTGATTTAGAGGCTAATATTTTAGATTTGGGATGCTCTATTATATTTTCTAATAAAAAAGGGATCATTTTGAAAGTTCATCAATCCTACCAGTCAGAGTTGGACCTCAGTAACAATGACCTGTGAGATTCATCAGTGAAGCCCATCTTTGCTGGACTGAGTGGATCACAAGGTGAACTAGAGATTCTCAAGTCAGCAAGAACTAAAAATTAACTGATTGTATTGCACGGCCTTTTGAGTTATTTTTTTTAGACTGCAATTTCTGCAATTTTGCATGGAAATGGAAATTTTACATATTCTTGGAAATGTGGTCTACATACTTAAAATGTTTTACATATTCTATTGACAATAATGAACAGTCTGTTGTGCTGTCTGTCTACAGACTGATGTTTTGGAATCTTATGAAAAACACATGTGGGAAAAACTTGGATTCATTTAGAAACTAGATAAATCCTTCCAGAAAGAGCTGGACCTCAGTTACAATGACTTGCAAGATTCAGGAGTGTAGCCCATCTTTGCTGATCACAATGTAAACTGTAGATTATTAAGTTAGTAAGAACTACAAACTCAGCAGACTAAACAGCCTGATCTCCTGTGTTCTTTTTCTCCGGACTGGCTTTGTACAATATTAGGAAAAACCCTGTAAAAATCTAAATTTTAGATGGTTATGAACAATGATCATTGATTTGGATTGTACCAAGAAATTTCAAAATATGAAACTCAAAATATCAGATGGTTGGGGAAAAATATCTTTTAAAAAAATCCTCGAATTCCTAAGTCATGTTTGATGGGGGGTGATTGGGAGGCAAAAGAAAGTAGTTGTAGCTGGGGCTAGGGGTGTCACATCGGCACAGGACAGGCAAGGATGCACTCGTCTCAAGCCCCCATACATTCATGATGTTGTTGATGATATATAATACTATTATATTTTCTAATAAAAAAGGGATATTTTTTGAAAGTTCATCAATCCTACCAGGCAGAGTTGGACTTCAGTAACAATGACCTGTGAGATTCATCAGTGAAGCCCATCTTTGCTGGACTGAGCGGATCACAAGGTGAACTAGAGATTCTCAAGTCAGCAAGAACAAAATATTGACTGATTATATTGCATTTTTTTCAGACTGCAATTGCTGCAATTTTGTCTGTCTACAGACTGATGTTGTGGAATCTTAGGAAAAACACATGTGGAAAAACTCAGATCCATTTAGAAACTAGATAAATCCTTCCAGAAAGAGCTGGACAATGACTTGCAAGATTCAGGAGTGTAGCCCGTCTTTGCTGATCACAATGTAAACTGTAGATTATTAAGTTAGTAAGAACTACAAACTCAACAGACTATACTGCCTGATATTAGGAAAAATACCTGTAAAAATGATACTTTCAGATGATTAGGAACAAGGATCCTCAAAATACAGTGTCTGGAGCTGTCGTTTAATACCGGTGAGCCATTCCTGTCCCAAATTTAATGTGGAGGCTGGGACGATACGTCAGAAAGTAACTGTACCTGGGGCGAGGGGTATTACAGCAGCACAGGACAGGCAGAAATGTGCTAGTCTGACGTTCCCTGTGCATTTATGGTGTTGGTGTCTGTCAGAAGCACTGGTTTGGAGCCAGTAATTTTAGATTTGGGATGCTCTCATATCTTTCAATGAAAAAAGGGACTTAGATATATCCTTGGAAATACAAAACACACATGGAAAAACTGGGATCAGTTTTAAAACTATAGTAATCCTCCCAGAAAGAGCTGGACGTCAGTAACAATGACCTGTAAGGTTCAGGAGTGGAGCCCACCTTTCCTAATTGAGAAGCAAAAGAAAGTAGCTGGGGCTAGGGGTGTCACATCGGCACAGGACAGGCAGGGATGCACTTATCTCAAGCCCCCCTACATTTATAGCATTGTTGATGAAAGGTGGTCAAAAACACTGATTTGGAGGCAAAAATTTTAGATTTGGGATGCACTATTATATTTTCCAATGAAAAAAAGGCATCAGGATTGAAAGTTCATAAATCCTCCCATAAAGGACACCAGTAATTATGACCTGTAAGATTCATGAGTGAAGCCTGTCTTTGCTGGACTGAGCAGATCACACTGTGAACTAGAGATTCCCAAGACAGCAAGAACTAAAAATTAACTGATTATATTGCATGACCTTTTGAGTTATTTTACTGCAGACTGGCGTTTTATAATATTAGGAAAAAGACCTGTCAAATTTAAAGTGGTTAGGAACAAGGATCATTGATTTGGAGTATACCAATTAAAAACCATTAAATTGCAGAGTCCTAGTCAGAATTTGTCTTTGATTAGCTCTTTAATCCTAGGCTGGAGCAACATATTAGTGATTTAGGGTTCCCTCTACCAGCTCACAACACCTTTAAAATCACCTATCTTCCTAGGCCAAAATACAGAGTCTAAACCAGTAAAGTCTGGGTGTTTGGTTTTGGTGACTTGTACTGGTCTGAAATTTTACATGGAGGCTTGGGAGGAGGTGTTTGATGACATATTGGAGTGCCAGCCCTTTGATTGGGAGGCAACAGAAAGTAGCTGTAGCTGGGGCATCACATCGACACACTCATCTCAAGCATCCTGTACGTTTATGGTGTTGTTCATGTCAGGCATTCAGAACAAATGATTTGGAGGCTAATGTTTTATTTTTGGGATGCTCTCTTATATTTTCCAATGAAACAAAGATTTAAGATCATATCCTTGGAAACGCGGTCTACATATTTAAAAAAATCTACCAAGTCTATTGACAAAAAAGCACAATCTGTTGTGTTGTCTGTCTACAAACTGATGTTATGGAAAAACACGTGACAAACTGGGATCGGTTTTGAAATTAAATAAATTATCCCAGAACGAGCTGGACATCAGTTACAATGACGTGCAAGATTCAGGAGTGGAGCCCGTCTTTGCTGCACGGAGGAGATCACAATGTAAACTGGAGATTCTGAAGCCACTACTACTAATTGATTTATTATCTTGTACTGTGGACTTTAAGGCACTGTAAAAGAAAGTGTTGCCATGGTACATGATACATGCACACTAACCCATTAAGGTAACTTAATAATTACCTTTTCTTTTTCTTTTCTCTTTTTATTTTGTCAAAGATGTACAATCTGCTTAAATGAATAATCTAAATTAATTTATTGGCTTTTTGCTTGTCTTTTATATACCCTATTAATCCAATATCATTTAAACAACTTTAAAATCCTTTTATTTTTCACATTTGTGGTTGTTTTCATTAATTAGACATTCAGAATGCAAATTTGAAGGAGTAATAAATAAACACTATATATTACGATAAAATAAAAACTGAGGTAGTTTCTCTAATAACATAACATTAATGTTTTTAAAGCATTACTTGTACTGTTAGTATAGTACAGTATAGTACAGTTTCCAACCTATGGCTAAATACAGTCAGATTCCAATGTCTATTTGAGAGATTCTTCCAAAAGTAAACCAATTAAATAACACACAACTCCCAGAAAGAGAAGAGAAATCAGAATCAGCCCAGTGGTGCTTAAACACAGTTACTCAACCCTTGTTTATGTTCCTATTATTGAAAATGAGAAAACACTATGTTTGCAATGTCATTGTAAGGGTGGGAGAAGGCAGCATCCTGGATGGGAGTTATCTTGACCTGGTACAGCCCCTGACCATCTGGAAGCTTCTTGTGCACTATGCTGTGTAAATATCAAACCACAGATTGATCAGTTCATATTGTACATGTGTTAATTAAGCCATGCAACTACATCTGCATGCACTTCATGGCCCATGAACTGGAGCAGTCCAACAGTTGCTATTAGAAGGGTTTCAGTAAAGAACCCACGTTTTTTTCACTGAGCTGGTAAATAAATGAGAAGCTCAGCTCCTGATGCTTCTTTCTGTTGATGGGTCCTCCTAATGAAATTACCATCCCCTCTGTGGAGTTGCTGTAGATGAAGTGTATGCTGTTGGCCTGTGGATATATTGTATTTACAGACTGTCAGAAGCTGAACATGATAAGAATGAACTAACACCAAATACAGTTTTTAAACACTTAATGATTTAGTGAACTCCAAACTGTTAGATAATAGTGAAGTTACAGTAATTTTCAGAGGCTAAATGTGAGTGTTGGGATATTTGTTGTGGGTAGGGATCTGGATATATATATACCATTTTAGCTTTGCGGTGCTCAATCACAGTGTTCAGGTAGTTTATGGTAAGAGACAGAAAACAACTCTTTGAATAGAGTCTGATTTAGTTATTATTCTAGAGCTTTACTAGTGATGAGAATGAGATGATGAAATAGCTGCAGTTGATAAGAGAGCTCTTAAACCAATTATGCTAGCTAACGTCAGCACCATACTGACCCTTTGTGGATTCCCACATCTTCATCTTAAAAGTCAAGTCAGATTTATTTGTAGAGTGTATTTTAAAACAGATGTTGTCACATCTGTATAGAAAATTAAAATCCAAGCCCCTTCTCTTAAAAGAGAAACCCATCCTCCTCAGGTTGATGCCAGACAAGCACGTAAGGGGATGAGGATTTTTAACTGCTAATTGTTAGCATTAGAGTAACTATGAGAAACAGACCTGAATGTCTGAATGAAACTCAGTCACTGTTACGGACATACTGGATAAGGGTAGGTGAATCGAGTGAGTATATCAAGATGTCATCTATATAGGCAATAACAAAGTGACCCAGCACATCCCGGAGAACGTGACTGATAAAGGATGGATGGAAGACAGAGTGAGCGTTCCTCAACCTGAAAGGCATAACTAGGTATTCACAGTGCCTACTAATGGTTATGAAGGTCATCTTCCATTCATCGCCCTCTTGGACCCTGACAAGATTGTATGTGCTATGGAGATCCAATTTGATGAATACGGAAGTACCTCTGAGGTGCAACTGGGACTAGTGGTAGTGGATATGGATAAGGCTTGGCATAAAATTCCATGGTAAATAAAGACCATGATAATCAATACATGGTCTGAAACTGCAGCCGCAGATGATGTGGATGGGTGAATATATCCCTGGGCTAGAACGTCCTGTGTGTGCTCCTGCATGGCTTTGTCCTCTCCTTGGGTAAGCAGATAAACATGAGAATTTGGAGGCACTTGACTGTCGAAGAAATTACTCAACCATAAACCCAGTGTGGTGGTAATTTAGCCTTTTTGAAGACCTAAGGTAAGTCAGAGTACTCTGAAGAAATACACACAGGGGACAGAACCTCTGGGCTGTCAATAGATGTAGAAGAGATAGATACACAGGGAAATAATAAACAGTGATAAAGACAATAAAAAGACCAGGCTGTGACCTCCTACTCCCAGACCAATAGATAGAGGGGTCATGAATTTTTAACCAAGAGAGAGAGACAGGAGTGGTGATTTTGGAGACAAGCCCTTGGTCCACATTGTCCCCATTCACAGCAGACAGTCAGAGGCAATGCTTTAATGAGAAAATTGGTAGCTGAAGTTTTTTGGCCACATGGGAATGGATGAAGTTTCCCTCTGCTCCTGAGTTTATTAGCACTGGAAAACCTTTCGTATTGCAGTCACAGGGATCATCGAAAGACCTTGTAACCATCCCTGGCATGTGAGGTGGTATTCACACATTTACTCTGGGATGGTACTTGAGGTCTTCAGAGATGAACTTCACAGTCACGTAGGTTCGAAGCCTCTCCTCAGGATAAATGAGATTAATCTATATGCATAGGTTCTTTAGTGTCGCTCATGGAGTGGACTCTGGAGGCTGGGCGAGTGCATTGGGAAACAATGGAGAGGTGCTGTAGATAGTGGTTCAGAATCAGCAGCAGCCAAGACATCTAATTGAGCTATTTGTGCAGAAATATCCCAAAGATTGTCAGAGATCTGTGACAATTCAGCAAGCTGCTCATTTTGATGTGCCAAACCTATGGAGCTAGTGAGGGAATATTTGATTGTGTTGGCCTATAAGTCAGCCTTGGCTATGCACTGCTTGGTGTAAGTCCTTTAGTTCTCACAAGGCAGCAAAGTTTCCTCAATTCGTGCAGAGTCAAACACAGCTACAAAGTACGACCAAACATAACAGGGCAATGTGAGGTCAGAGTGGAGAAACAAGCAAAGGTCAGAACATGGAGATCAGATAACGAGACAACCAAAATGAAAGGGGAAGAGAGTTGTGGTTGGACGACTGGAAACGTGGGGGTGAAGTCATTGGGTGATGCACTCTGGGAAGTGGAATTCAGGAGATCAGCAGTGTCAGGGTAACCCTGAACTGTGCTAGACATGTTTTATCATGGACAGTAAAAAGAGGTCAGTTCAGAGAAAATCAACATTATTATCCTTAATTAACACTTTAAAAAATCACTCCTTTACAATCTGTGTGCTGCAACAATTTAATAAGGAATTTATTGAGTTAGGGTTAGGGTTATTTATGATGATTGGGGCTCATTTACAGAGACAATGTAATATTAGACAGACGTGGTATTAAATTCCACAATTAGAGGAAAAAGTATTAGAAGGGAAGACATATATTTCTATACCCAATATTCCCAAACGTACACTGACAGTATAATCTGTAACTCCCACCTTTAAAATATCAAAACCCTTTATGATTAAAATGAGACTCACAGTGTAACACTAGTGCTAAGCCCAGTTAAACAGAGATTTGATCAGTGTAAAATCACTTATACTGATCGTCTTCAGGTGTCAGGTTGATTTGAACAGTCAGGAGAGACACAAGCTGAATCACCAGAGATCCCCAGACAGCAGGACTTTGACTTCAGTCACCTGTCAGGACAGAACAGCAATAAAGTGATTCAGAGCTACAAAATAAAAAGATCAGACCATTTTACTCCAAACAAACAGCATCAGATACTGTATATAACCAGTTCAGGAAAGATGATGTCGTCAGTTACAATACTATAATACTATAATGAAGCTGTAAAAGGGCAACAGTCTTTATAGCGAGAGAGTCCTCTCTGGATTGTTCCCATGCTTATGTATTTAACTCCCTAATGGAAACCTCCACAAGGGTGGACTCAAATGCAAATGTTGTTACAACAGGAGAAAACAGAGTGAACCAAAGCAGGAGAAAGGTTTGAATTGGCATTCAACGTATGGGAGGTCTATGTGCTAACTGCTAATCAGGATGGGTAGTGGTCTGCTGGTGGTTGAGTGGGGAGGTGAAGAGTTTGCTGGAGGGAAGGAGGGACAAACTCAAAGAATATAAATGGGAAAGGGAAGATGTCTGAACAGTGGGCAGTCTTCATAATGACCCTAACCAGGTGTACTCAATCACTCAGATTACTGCAAGTGATGGCCTTAGCCTGGTGAAAGAAGGACAACTGTGCAGACAGCCCCTTACAGGACACCCTCTGCTAGGGGTGTCCCAAGACTGGCTGTCCGGTCCCTCTGGAAGGCCCGGATAAGATCTGGGTCCAGAATTTGAGCAGCCAGTACCCAGGAACATAACCTTCCCAATCCACCAGGTACTGGACCCGGCCCCTCACCCTGTGGGAGTCCAGAATCTCTTTCAGCCATGCTGAAGGGAGTTTTGGTAGTCTTATAAACCTGGCCACTTTGGAGAATCTATCTACAGGGTAAACGCAAACTGGCTGAAAAACAAAGCCCACCTGGCCTCTCTGGGGTTCTGTCTGTCGTTTGGCGCCTTTGATATAAAATAGGTTCTAGTGGTCCATCTGGACCAAGAATGGATGTTTGATGCTCTCAGGCCAGTCAATTCCTCCATCTTGACTGCCAAGAGCTCTCTACGACCCACAATTTAGTTGCACTCTGCCTGTGTTAACAGATAGGAGAAGTAGATATGAGTGCAATTTCTGGTCCTGACCAGAACAGACTTCAGGAGGGAAACTCGATCTGTGGATCACATCAGTGCTGCGCTTCCAGACGAGCTGAACACCTTCTATGCTTGTTTTGGAGGTAAACCACACCGTACTCCCAGAAAGAGCCCCTGCTACCACCGACTCAGTCCCCCACTCTGTCTCCGTGGCTGACGTGTGCAAAGTTTTCAAGCGTGTCAACATCCGCAAGGCACCAGGACTGGATGGCATACCTGGACGAATTCTTAAAGTATGTGCACATCAGCTAGCAGGAGTGTTTACAGACATCTTCAACCTCTCTCTCTCCCTGTCAGTTGTGCCAGCATGTTTTGAACTGGCCACCATTGTGCCAGTTCCAAAGACAGCCAGGATCACCACCTTAAATGACTGGCGCCCAGTTGCTCTGACCTCTATCATAAGCAAGTGCTTTGAGAAGCTGGTCAGAGACTTCATCTGCTCCTCACTACCTGCCACCCTGGACCCAATGCAGTTCGCCTACCGACAACACAGATCCATTGATGATGCAATAGCCCTGACACTGCACACTGCCCTCTCCCACCTGGACAAAAAGAACATGTATGTGAGAATGCTGTTTGTGGACTACAGCTCAGTATTCAACACCAACATCCCGTCAAGACTTGACATCAAGCTTCGGGATCTGGGTCTGAACAGTTCTCTGTGTAGCTGGATCCTAAACTTCCTGACGGACCGACGCCAGGTGGTGAAGTTGGCTGGCATCACCTCCTCCTCACTGACCCTTAGCACTGGAGCCCCCCAGGGTTGTGTGCTCAGCCCTCTCTTGTACTCCCTGTATACACACAACTGTACAGCCAGACACAGCTCCAATGTCATCATCAAATTTGCAGATGACACTACAATTGTGGGCCTGATCTCCAATAACAATGAGGAGGCCTACAGAGAGGAGGTCAGCTTCCTGACGCACTGGTGCCGGGAGAATAACCTTTCTCTCAACGTCAACAAGACCAAGGAGCTGATAGTGGACTTCAGGAAGCAGGAGAGAGTGCACACCCCCATCACCATCAATGGGGCCACTGTAGAGAGGGTCAGCAGCTTTAAGTTCCTCAGTGTTCACATCACAGAGGAACTCACATGGACAGAACACACCACACGGGTGGTGAAGAAGGCACAACAGTGCCTCTTCTTTCTCAGATGGCTGAAGAGGTTTGGCATGGACCCCCGCATCCTCAGAACATTCTGCACATGTACTGTGGAGAGCATTTTAACTGGCTCCATCACCACCTTGTATGGAAGCTGCACTGCTATCGAGCGGAAAGCTTTGCAGAGGGTGGTGCAGACAGCTCAGTACATCACCGGGGTTCAGCTTCCTTCAGATTCTAAAGGACTGGAGGTTCCGAAGCATAAAATCCAGAACCAGCCGCTTCCGAGATAGTTTCTTCCCCCAAGTCATCAGGCTACTGAACAGCCAGTAGTGCTGATGCACCGGTATATGGACCTGGTTCAGCACACCTCACCAAAACCATCTAAACGATGATCTCCATGGACAATCATTACTCTGCACTTTACATTAGCATATTTACACTTGCACATAGACTGACCTACTGTTATCTTCCATCCACACTGTATATCTGTAGTGTATGTATATACATATATAATATAATATTCCATGCCCTGTATATTCCCTGCATCTCTCATCTACCTCAGCCTTACCATAGTGCTATATGGTAATGTGTACATCTGCATATATCATAGTTTTTACTCATAACTTTTATTCATAACTGTAAATTAGTGTAACAGATTTTGTGTTTAGTATTGTATATATTTATTGTCTATTTATATGTTTGTATTGAAGTTCTGTAAGGGACTACGCACTTAAGTTTTTCACTCACCTTCACACCTGTGAAAATGTTATGTGACAATAAAGTGATTTGATTTGATTTGATTTGATTTGAGCGATGGGAGAGGATTGCACCAAACACCTACTTTTGAGGCATCGACCCACCACAAATGCTAGCTCTGGAGGTGGAGTTCAGGAGCTAATATGAATCTGTGTGTTGGCTCCTCAAATGCCTCCTGAGCTGCATTGGTCCACCAAAATGAACCTGGCTTCTTCCATGCCAGGGCAGTGAGCAGCGCTGCAACCAAACCCTTGGATGAAGCCCAAAAAGCATTGGACAAGGCAGAGCGAGGTGGGACGAGGCCACTCAGTCACTGCCTTTTGTTTGGATGGATACATAGCCACACTATTCCTGGAGACCACAAACCCAAGAAATTGGAAAGAGGGTATGTTGAACTGGGATTTCTCCAGTTTCATGTAGAGGTTGTTCTCCAGGAGTATTTGTCAGACCCGGCGTACATGAGAGACATGTTCCGTAGTGGCCCTACTAAAGATAAGGACATCATCTAAATAAATAAAAGCATCAAGGCCAATGGCCTCATGAAGAAACTCATTAATGAGTCGTTGGAAGATGGCCAGAGCATTTATCATCCCCCTGCCTAATCCTCACAAGGGTGTAGGCACTGCAGCAGTCTAATTTAGTGAATACAGAGTCCTGCTGCAATCCTTCAAACCCTGTAGTCATGAGGGGCAGAGGGCAGCGGTCCTTGACATTTTTTGTATTAAGGACTCTATAGTCAACCCAAGGACGTAGGCCCCCGTCCTTCTTCCCCACAAAGAAGAATCCTGCTCCAGCAGGGTATTTGTATGCCCATATGAAGTCTTTCGCTTTTATCACAAAAGATAATTTGCATGGTTGTTGTGGCTCAGCGGTTAACACCACTACTCACAGAGGGCTGCCACCCTATGTGGGAGACAGGGGTTCAAATCCCAGTCTAGTTGGATAATGCAGAGGGAGCGGATTCAAGAGGGCTGGAAATCAAACTAGCATTCTTTTCTTTTCAGCAAAACTAGGAGCAGGAATGAGTTTTACTACCAAATGTGGCGTAACCTGAACAGAATTAAGACGCCACACCATCTGAACAGTGGGCAGGACTTATAAGGACTCTAGCCAGGTGTACTTAGTCAGCCTGATTACCACGAGTAGTAGAGCATGGCCTCCCTCTGGTGGCAGGACTACGGTGCAGGTGGCCCCTTTACAGAAGAACACTGCTGCCAATTATAGCAACTTTAGAGAGGTACAAAATTTCCTCCAGTGCCTTGTTTATCATGGGTGTGAAAAACTGTTCGGGGTGGGGTAGCCTTATAGCCCACCCTGAAATAATATAAAGATATGATTTTATATCAACTTGTTTATTGGAACTGTGTGGGAGGTATAAAGATGAACGATTTATTTATTTATCATAATTACCATAAATAACATTTTATTTATTTAATCATAATAAAAAAAAGTTAAGTGAGAGTGTTCACCTGTGCATCCAGCAGTCCTGATAAAAGGCCCCACAGAGATGGAGGCTCTGTCATGCGTGTCCACGGACCGGCCAGCTCTGTGCTGATGTCCAGGGGAACAGTTCTGTACGAGACAATCAGATAGCTGGTTTAGTTAGGGAACCTGCAGTGAGAACGACCCTATAGACATTAAACACAGGCTGTAGTATAAAGAGGTCCTACTGAAACCCTGCAGTATCACAGTGCAGCAGGTTTCTACAGGATATTAGTCTAAACCTACTTCCTTAAGTAAATACACAGAACAGGCTTTAACGATTACCCATCAGCACACGACACACCACATAATGAAATAGCAAATAACACTCAGATATTTTACACCACGGTGAGGACAATGTCAACACTCACCGCTGCACAGTTGTTGTTCTGCAGAAGGCAAAGGTGGATGTCACAGTGAAGGTAAATCTTGGAGTAGTTGCCGTTGAAGGCCAACATCTTGAAGAAGAAATGAGCAGCTGTGGAGACGCCGTTCTGAAGAACCTTCACTGTGTTATCACCTGGATTTGGACACCTGAAATAATTTCATGATATATCGGCTTTAAATCAGTGAGAGCTGTCTGAACATGTGAATGTCCTGGCACCTACCTGAAAAACAGGTGTGAGCTATCCACAAGTTTCCCTTACCGGTTAATGATGAGGTCCCAGCGGACAGCGTAGTTCTGGTCATTCACAGGAGTGACCCAACAGGAATCTATCACTGTGGCAATCTGACGGCCGTCCACTCCCTGAACAGTCACCTCCATAAAGATCCTCTGGTCCACCTCTATGTCCTCAGTGCCATTGTAGGGATGGGAGAAGGCAGCATCCTGATAGGGAATCATCCTGACCTGGTACATCCCCTGACCATCTAGAAGGGTCTTGTGCACTATGCTGTTGAAATGTCCAATCACAGATTCATCCTAAGTACTATTCTGGTGACATAAACAATGTTAACAGTCCATAAACAACATTATTATAAAATGCTGAGTGTTAAAGACTAATCTACTGATTACAGTATGAACTACTGTTCATATAGAGCTACAGGAAGTCTTTATACTGTAGAATATCATTCTAAAGGTCTTATAGTACTTCTGATTGAAATAGTCCTCTACAGGTAGTGTGGTGTAGGGTTGTGTATTCGATCATCTGTCCCACCTCTGCAGAGGGCTGAACTCCATGTCCATGGTGAGTGTCTGTCTGAGCTTATAGACGCAGGAGAAACGCAGTTCCAGCTCTTTCTTTCTGTTGATGGGTCCTCCTGCTGAGTCAGCTACACCCTGGATAGAGTTCTCGTAGATGAAGTGGGTACCGTTGGCCTGTAGACAGGTGATGGACACTCAACGTAAGTGTACCTTCAAATGTACAGCAGTGATTTTAGGATCCAGCTGTGAACCTTAAATAAGTCTCTCCAGGACAAAGATACGTAATTCCACCATTTTATAATCTAGTACTCGAAAACACCAACAGTATGATAAAGAGGCTGGAGACCAGACCGTGTGTGTGGAGGGCATGGGAAATGCAGTTCCAGTGGAACACTGTACAGTACAATTAAAACTAGACTGTTCTTGTGCATTTTTGTAAGCTTTAGTCTGTCACTGTTCTCAGTCGACTCAGTCTCCGACTGACAATTCGACTCATCAACTTCTACCAGGCAGCCCTATTAATAACATATAATAACGGTGTAATAATAAATATAGATACAAACGTCAATTGGCAGGTCCAAGCCATCTTAAACAGTGAGCTCTACTTTGCTATTTTGGCTAAGGCTCTCTGGGACATGCAGGTGAAGTTCTGTACATGAATATGTGATTGGGAAAGTTGTTTGTTTTCTCCTTTGATATACATGTTATAAACGGGCCCAGTGGACCTGTAAGTGCCTTTTTGACATACAGTAGTTCTGTGGAGGTGAGTCGGAACTTATAATTAATGATCAGGGGCCTTTAATAAAGTTGTATACCAAGTTTCAGATTGACTTTTTGACCTTTGTATACGAACCTGTAATCCTTGCAAGAATCAAAGTCAAAATATCAGACAATATCTGACGTGGCATGTAATTCCAAAGTCATTCAGGTTAAACTGAACTGAATCAAATGAGATGATCAGATCAACTAGTGATTGCCACAATGGTTGATTGACTTGGTTGATTAAAGGTAAAATCCTAGTTTGATGTACTCTGTAGCATTCATAGTGCTGCGTGCTTGGTCCCCTAATAATAATTAATATATCTGAGTGTTAGGTTGGTATTGCAGCTGTAAATGCTTTCACTATATATTTGTAGCAGTGAATAATCAGATGTGCTGTTTGCTGGGGCTTACAATAAGACCTACAGAGTGTATCAGTAATCCACACAGGAGTCAGTGTCAGTTGCTTTCCATTTTGTATCAGTGCAAAGTTATAATTAAACTTATAGGACTAATTCACACACGGAGACAGGGTCTGTCACACAGGGTGTCCTGGCCCTTTAAAAGCCCACTAACTAAGACTAACTGTAGAAACTTACTGGTGCTTGTGTTGACCTGTGGGTTTGGAGTAATGGTGCTGACATCTGGAAGGAGAAGATATTTAAGGAGTTAGATTACATACCACATTAAATCATAATTAATAAAGTCCTTATACATGAAATCATGTTTAGATGTTGTACCTGTGCAGTAAGCCGTGTTGCAGTACTTTGGTCTGAAAAGCTTGTACACAGAGTAGTTTCCTGGGCAGGTCTTCACTTTAATTGAGGTGGAACCAAACAAACAGCAGTCACTGCCTGTATTCCCACAGACCTGGCGAGTGACCACTCCATCCTCTATCTCAGGATGAGGACCGTTAAGCCACAGGGTGTAATAAGTACCACATCTGGATGTAGGAACGCAGCTCTCTGCCATACGGATGTTCATCCCATAATAGAAGAACCGATACCAGCCGTCCCAGCTGAAGCGTCTGTCGCAAATGTCCAGTTCAGTCTCGTTGTTGGCTCTCCAGGGCTGATCCAGAGAGGTGTATTTATTGCAGGGATCGAAGGTGTTGGTGTTTGAAAAAGCTATCATAGTAACAACAGTAATAATAATAAAGTTAGAATATGTGTCTAATAAACACTATATATGGATCATTCTATCAATGTGGTTCCAATTCAACCATTTAGGACTTTTAACAAACATTTGGACTTCACACAATTGAAATAGATAACTTTCCATTTCATTCTGTCACCAACAAAATAATAATAACACTTCAGAGATGTTAGGTGACAATTTTAGCTTATTACAAGGACAAATTATAAAATGCATGAACAGTGAGTGCAACTACTCAAACACAGGTTAGGACAGTTAGAGGACAGGATCTCAAGCGGGACTCATCACTGAAGATTACCCGCTGCCATTCTGAGTCACTCCATGACAGTTAGAGACAGTCCTTATAAATGCATGCATGCATGCATGTCCTTGCATCACACGTATGGCTAATCATAAAACTTGATACATTCACATGTCTCACAATGTCAAACCTTTTGAGGGAGTTTAATTCCTGTTGCCAGATTGGCAGATTCCTTCTAGGTGCAACTATCTGTGCTTGATGTTTGACAAATGTTGTCAGTAATGCCTGGTACTTTTGGTTCTAGGGTGTACCTAGATACACATAATGTCTATAATCAACATAATATATTTTTTTTTCATTAATATCCATAAGCTGACTTAATTGCTGAACATGTGTTTCACTAGTGGCAGTTCTTAATGTTACTTAATGATGTTTAGACTTGGGGGCACATTTACCTCACATTAGCATATATATATATATATTTCTTTCTTTTTCTTTTTTTTTGTTAAAAGTAAAAAAAATGTTAGAAGAAAATGTTAGATGTCACCTGTTTATAATATTTTTTTGCACTTTAAGACATCTAGCCCATTTGATCTGAGGCTTTATCTTGTGTAGAATTTAATTTCCAAAATCAGCTTAAACTATGATCCCAACTGTGTGTGTATATACACAGCCTGTCCAAAACAAAGGTCACACACATTCTAATATTTTGTTGGACCAACTTTAGCCATGATCATGACACACATTCCTATAATGAAATTTTGTGATGAGAGATTATGATTTTAACCTTTAAAAAGTTTTTTTTACTTTTTAAGGTAGTTTACGTGGAAAGGAATAGTTCATCATAGATTTACATAAAGTGGTGATTACATAAAGCGGTGATTTTATGGGAACCAGTTAAAGAACAACCCTGGCCTCATAATACTTTCAATTACTTTCAATTAACTAGATAAATAACATTTTATCAGCTGACAGAGACATTTGCAGTAGTGCATATATTATTCTTTTACAATATTAAATAATTCTAAACTTTAAAATTGTAAATCTATATCATAAGCTACCAAATAGACTACTATCACATAAGCATGGAACATGTATCTTTACTGTCTCTGAAAAAATGCCGTTACTGAGCATTACCCATTTGCTAACAGGCTATAGTTAATACTTTTTAATGTAGAATCTTATTTTGGCTTATGGCTTATTTTGATTTGCTAGTTGGTAACTGATTTAATATATACTGTAGGATAGCTGTAGGAGTGTAAGAGAGAAGAGACATTTAAGAATTTTAGTCTTAAGCTTAAAATGAAAAAATCTGAAATCAGAGAACTTGGAGAAATTAGAGAACATTATCTTAAAAGCAGGAGTTTAAGGTATTGTCTACCTGCTAAAAGATATTTGATATTTACCTGTTTGTTCTGTGATCAGTCCTCCTGCCAGAGAAATACATTTTACTGAGTCACAAAGAAGTTCTTTTCAGAGAAATGAAACTGCACTTCCAAAGCTTTTGGCAGGAACTTACCATTCATCAGCAGCAGCAGCAGAGGCACGCACAGTGGGATTAGAAACCCCATTGTGAAAAACTGCTCCCAACTTCAAACCTGCAGGAACAATTCCATTACAATCTCAACTCATGACATCTTATGACTCCTGTCTTCATAATGCATTACAAATACATTGTATGGCATGTAGAACACCTTATACTAAAGAGTTGGAAGTGGAAGTGGTTAACCCAACAATTGTTTACCTGGATGTGAGTATGTTGTGATACAGAATACATACCTTGTTAAAGTGCTTATTTACATTGCCATTACAAAGTTATATATTCTTTAATGTTTATTTATAAAGCATAATGAATACAAAAGTCATGCAAATACTGTTTTTACATGTTATCCATAGCACCAGAAATAAAGAAAATATGTCTCGTCACAAACTAACACTTCATTATTATTATTTTTTGCACACATGCCTAACCAGTAACCATTACCAGGTGGATGTTTATGCAAATAATGGTCAATAAAATGGCATATGATAAAAGAATCTTATACTTCAATCTGGAATTAATCTGACCTCAAGTGCA